>KL647296.1:3632685-3655228 GCA_000727475.1 Sarcocystis neurona
CACATACAATACGTATATATGTAGAAACAGATGTGAAGACATATATATATATATATACATATATATATATATATAGATAAACGTATATATGTATGTACTTGTAAGTCCACATGTACACCTTTATGCGCCTACGTAGAGAAACATATGTATATATGTATGTATATATATATGTGTATATATGTAGGGAATATTTGTGTTTTATATACGTTTGGGGCTAATAGGGCGTGTGTGTGCATGCACATCTCTGTTTTCCGTAGTGTCGCAGAGAGGTACGGCTACTGCAGGAAGCACGGGCTACACCTGTTGCACAACAGCTGCTGCTGTGTAATCTTAGAGACAGGAGAACTAGATCTACAGTGCAGTCCAGGTATCTCTGCGACTAGGGGTTGTTTCATTTTATAGAAGTGTCTGCGGCCTCTTGTGGAAGACGCTGAACAAAGACAGAGGCACACGTTGCTGCTGCTGCTGCTTGTGAGCAGCTCAGAGCTGCCCAGAGAGCTGCTGTCCTTGTTCAGCTGAAATTTCCGTACCTTCGTCGCACCGCCTACAACTGCCGCCGCCAACCACTTGACGCGGGAAAAGGCAAGAGGCACATCCCTCTACGCTTATGTGTGTGTGTGTGTGTGTATATATACGTGTGTGTGAATCTGATGGGAAGTGAGTAAAGAAAGAAAGACCGGATGCAGTCCTAGTGGTGCTGCTACAGCTGGTAGTAACAAAGTTGACACGGCCCTCAAGCGACTGCCGCCTGTGACATGCGTCTACTCGTGTTCGACCACAAGTGAAAAGAATGTTTGACCGCAGGCTTACGGCTTGGCACGGTTGTTTCTCTGCGCCTGCATGCACACACGTGCACTTCTTTATTTATATATGTCTTTGTCCAGAACCTCTGTTTGTAGTAATAACGCGTGTGTGCAATGGCAGAGACAGAAATAGGGGGGATAACGGTACGTGTATAGGAAGAGAAGAGGGCTTACGTACATGTGAGTGCGTGCCTCTAGGGTGTATGTACACCTGGAACACTCTCACACTGACGTCCGTCGCAAGCTTCGGAAGCACCTCAAAGCGTTGGAGTTTTAGAAGAATAGATCTTCTGTTTCTATGTGATGAGGAGTTTCTGTTTTCCTTGGCAAAGGGGCGCTCCTGTTTTCCTCGGTAAAGAGGAGATTCCGATTCTTCAGCGAAGAGGAGCTTCCCGTTTCTCCGTCGAAGAGGAGCTTCGCGCTTCTCCAGCACGAAGGAAGTTTTCCCTTTTGAAGGGGAAAGCACCTTTTTCTATCTGGCTCGTCCATCAAAGAGCAGCTGTTATACCGTGTTGTGGACCTACACAGATATCTACAGAAATACCCCCTTCACGACAGCGCCGTTTGCCTGCGGCCGAGGAACACATGCTCTCTCACTCTCTGTCGCGCAGCATTTGGGCGAGTAATAGTCGTGCCGCCCATCTCAACCGTCACGCACTGAGGAAAAAAACCGTTTTAGGCGGCCGGCAGGCTTGTCTATGTTGCCCTGAAAGATGCGCTGTACACACACTGCTCCAACCGCATTCAAATCGCACCGGTCCACATCGTTTTCTCCGTCGTCTTCCCCTCCCTGCGCCTGTATACATATATCTATCTGCAGTGCCTTTGTATGTCTTTGCATCTGTCTGTATCGTCATATGTATTTCTCACGCCCTTCTACACTCATTCTTGTTACTTCGATAAAGATACGAGTTGGCTGCCTCTATTCAAAGCGGCTTATTACTAATGGTTCAGATATGTCGTCCCGTTAAACAAGTTCGTTTTAATAAGGTAATTCAGCTCTTAGATCTACACACACATCCCCACTAACCTGCTTTGACGTGTATCCCTATGCGCATATGTTGGCATACATATCAGAGGACGTCAAGTCTGCACGTGTAAACTCACACACAACCACACATAGATATATATATGTATATATGCGTATGTATATCTTTTCTGTTCGTTCATTTCATTCACTCGAACGCAGATCGTGCCGACGGCTTCATGGGATATACACCCGAGTGTGTAGCATCTAAGTTCTCAGGTGACACACTTCAGCGTGTGTCCACATGTCCGCGGATACGCAGCAAAGCGGAAAATGTGTCTGTGGGGGCCTAGTGCCGGAGAAGGGGCTTGACACAAATAAACACCGGCAACCCAACAAACTTGTCACTGGGTAGGGAGGGGGCGACGTGAGCCCCTCGCCCACGCAGACACGCGTAGAATGAGAGAGAGAGAGGGAGAGCGAGAAACGTATGAAGAAAGAAACGAATCTCTAGCAGTCTCTTCAGCAGCGATACGACTGCGGCACATCTTCGTCTCCCATCTGCGCCGCTGCTGCTGTGCAGGTACCGGCGGAGGTTCTGGTCATTCGGTCGGTTGTAACAGCATTGGAGAAGCCCTCAGAAGTTACTGCCCCAGCAGCCGATGGCGCCTATATCTGCGGCCTGTTTCTGCAGGTGGGCAAATTTGTTCTTCTGCGCAGTCTTTTAAAAATATCTCTGTGTACGGAACTCATCGCACGTCTGGTCGGGTGGAGGGGCAGTGCGCGCTGGAGTTGGTAGACGGCATCTTCGTGAGCTTCGGGGGTGAAGAACACTGCAGTTCTACACCCGGTTTCGTGAAGAAGACACACTGGCGCCTAGGTACACATAAATGTGACAGCGACTCGTCTTGCTTTATAATCTGCTAGAACGTATATGCAGTGTGCTTTTCTCTCCACACAGCATTCTTGATGCACAGCGACATAAGTGGAGGAGATCGGCAATCAACTGGGGTGTAATGTGTGCACTGCGCTGAGCTGTACGTACGGCGTGCTTGAGCCTACACGCCATGAACTTCGGTGTATGGTCACCTTCAAGGCAAATGTAGGGCGTGTTTGGGTGTACGCGCGCTGTGCTCGTGCGGGAACGGAGATCGTGTCGCGTGTCTGCAGCGGAGGGGTGTACGTACGGCGTCCTTAAATGTGACTTTCCACTCTAAGTAGCGGGCGTATGTACGCGTACTTCTTGACTGTATGTGCACCATGCACAGCGGCTACAGCTAAGTGGACCTACGGCTGAGTGAGTCATAGAGAGTGACCCGATAAATGTCAACTGTTTTTGAATCCCTGGAGAAGGTGGACTAGAATGTGGTCGCTACGCTTTCGAGAGGTCACTTCCGCCTAGTTCTGTACACGGGGGTTTCCGTCTGACTGTATCCCATCCGTGAGCTTGTCAGCCTTTTGCGTGAGTTGACGGAAGTGTACTTCCCCATCTGGAGAGAGTAGAAGTAACAGCGGTGCGGAGGGCGATAAGGGAGATATGCGGAGGGTTCGACTGCACAGAGGCAGCAACTGGCTACGTGTGTGTGTGTGCGGCATTGGCTGTCGCGAAGATACTCAGGCCCGTAGGCATCGAATGTACATACACCGCAACCGGCTGTACGGACAATGCGCGCGTGTCGGATTGGTGTTTGATTTGCAGAAAGACCCTTCGCAGCTTGACGGGCAGCTGTGAAGACTTGTCGACGGCTCTATGTCTATTCGAATCCTTGCGATGGCGTGTAAAATTTTCGACTTTGTCAGGCATTTGTGCGGCTGCTGTGCATACATTGAAGCAAATGCCGAGACAGTAACACTTCTGGGCAAATAGGTATCAGTTCGTGGCAATGAATTCGGTGGTACGAAGCCTCAATATACAAACGTGCGCCGCGAGTACCTGCTGTGCAATTTATCAAGTATGTGGCTGAATATGCGCTACTGTGTGATATTTCCCAGGAGTGCGCCTATGCACATAGGTATTCATTTTCATTTGAGCAAGTGTACATCCGTGGGTCTTAAGGCGAGGGCTGACGCGTCGAGGACATTTTTCATGCAAGGGGGTATGTTCGTGGAAATTGCGCCGCACGTTGTGCGTGAAAGGATGCCACAGGGTATACGCAAGTATGCGTAGGTGTCCAGTAAAAACTTCCGCGCAGTCAGAACAAAACAACAGCTTTTCGTCTTCTTCTACAGCGACGTATAATGACCTCAGCTATCTCTGCACAAGTGTTCCTCCACCCATACTCGCATGTCCCTGCTTCTCTAGATTTTCCGGCAAAAACAGGAAGCAAGATATCTGTCGCCTCCACCTGCGTGCGTGTCCACCTGGAAAGGGGAGTTACGTGTATGGCAGGCCAGCCCACCTTAAACTGGCTTTGCTGATCTTGACCTGGAAGCCACGTACCTGGTGCCTTTTTGTGCGTGTGGACCCATACATAATTACGTTGATATGAGCGCGCGCAAGGGGCTCCTTGGAAGAAACGTCGGGGAGATATGTTTTCTCGTATACACATCCCATGCACAAATATGTGCACAACGTTATTTAATTGTGTGAATGTGAACACCTACGTACATACACGCATAACCGCAGACGCGTGTGTCTGCACGTAGACGTGTGTGGACGTTGAACGGCAAATTTCTGAACCTACGCCCAGGCGACATTACGTGTGTCTGCGCACACACCTGTGTACCCAGCAACAAAGAACGTGTTGCTGACCATACTGCAAAACGACACGTCTGCAGCTTGCTGGGGATTTGTCAACAATGGAGAAGAAACAGGCTGGGCAACGTGAATTTCAACCGGAGTCGGAAGAGGCGCCAAAATCTGGCCCCTTTGTCTGCACAGTCTCATCCGCTGAGTTTGCGTTTTTTCTTTTTCAGGGGGCCGGCTGGAATGCTGCAGAACAGAAGTTGTGCGAAGCGGAAAGCGGCGTGCTCTTCACTGCGATGCCCGTGCTCTGCCTGCAGTCTTGCACATACGAGGAAGCAGCGGCGGAAGGGAAGAATTTCTACGAGTAAGGCGACACGTTTATTTTTCACACCCGTACGGCGACAATCTACTCGTCCGAGTATGCGTGTAGACACCGGTGTATGTATAAGAGTGCGCAGGTAAGGCGCGCACTTCTGCACCTTCTGCTCTGCTGCACTAGTCCCCGGAGACCGTCGTTTCAAATACCGGTGTATCCTTCCTCCTGATGTACAGAGAACTACTTGGGGCTAGTGTGCGTCCCCGCACACGCATAAAACACACGTCCACATCTGCCTATCTATATATATACATATACATATATATATATGTATAAACACTGTTGCATCTCGTGTTTGTGCTCCAGTGTTTTCATGGCGTGCCCGTGATTCCGTGCGCAGCCGCAGCCGCCACCTAGATTTCCTTTGTGGGTCGATTTTCGTAGATACCCATAGAAAGAAATCTACACGAGCATTTGCACGGAGTCTTTGGAGCACGCAGATTTCTGCTGCATCAAATCGTGGATATGTTCCCACACGTCTGCCCCCACTTACTCTGGTGCACGATTCCTACTTGATAGATCTCTGTCAATAGAGCTGAAGAGAGAGAAATTTCAGGCGTAAAACTAGAACTTTAGTTGCTTTCTTGGGTAATGCCTTAACTCAGTACATTATCATTCATGTGACTGCGTTCCCCTGACATGCCTGAGGAAAGTTTGTCAGTACAGGGGATCTTTAAAAGAGGTGTTGACTCGGGCTCCACTGTATCAGCGACTCTAAGCTCCCGATAGAGCAGAGAAGATGTGCGGCTGGGGACCGCACCCGACTATTTTGAGTGAATGCATATTGCGCTTGCAAAACTTTCCACAATACCGTATTTGAATGCCTGCATAGCTGCGTGTAAATACAAAAGAATTGAATGTCGCGTGTGCGAGGCCTGTGGCCTTAAAGGGCTTGCAGATCTTTCTGTGTATGCTAGATCCTTAAAAAAAACTGTTGTACGTCGTGTTATTGCAGTTGCTGCTGCGGTGCAACCGCTTTGAGCGCGACGTTGCAGCCGCTACGAATGTTCCATCTGTGTGCTGCACTGCGACCCCTGCAGCTGCCCAGTATACAGAACTGCGGAGAGGAAGGGAGAGGGAAACTACGTGCATACATTCACCCTTCCGACCGGTGAGTACTAATTCTCGAATAGATGCCTCCTGGAGGAAGGCGCTGCTGCTTTTGGGGTAGACTAGTCCGTTATCCATTGTTGTAGATGCATTGGCAACGATAAGGTGATAGATCTGCTGACATTTTGCTGTTTTATACTTTGACATCCTGACACGTACACTGAGAACGAGTGGTATGGATAGACAAAAGACCCTTGAGGCTCCACTTGTATGCCTCCTGATATCAGCTCAACAAGTGCCGTTTGCTCCGATATGGTAGAAACTGCTGGGGAGCACACTATGCACAGATAGTCTCTGTTTATTGCAGAAATACCCCGTTTGCAATCTTGGAAGTAGTCCCCCGCGCGTCAAGAGTTGTCGCTGTGCCCCGCCAGACAACTGTACTTCAGCAACAGGCCCGGATACGCTAGAACATAGAATTCTTGTTCAAGGTTGCAGACACAGATACCTGTGTACCATCAATCACCATGTGCGTGCGCACGTATGTAAGCCTTGTTTTCCTGCGTAGAGCCCTGCAGGTTTGAGACGTAATCTACACGCGCTCGTAAGGCGGTGTATTCAAATGAGCAGCTAAATGTGAATGTCCTCAAAAACAGTTGTCGCATTTTAGTTCTCAGAGCTGTACAGGATCCGCTCCGTGACGCCAACTATTTCGATAACGCAGTGCTACTTCACGTCTGCATTGCAAACTGCTTTACTCGCATTCTCCTGAAACATTTGAAACAGCAGACCCCTCAAGTAGAGAATGAGCATCGTATGCTGTGCGGCCCTCCGAAGCGGTCGTAGCACGTGGTTGAAGTGGTTCTGCAGAGGCTACAATATCTACTTCTACGCCGTCTGCTGCTGCTGTCGCATGATACGGCTGTGTGTTC
Organism: Sarcocystis neurona; assembly: GCA_000727475.1. Classification (NCBI taxonomy): domain Eukaryota; phylum Apicomplexa; class Conoidasida; order Eucoccidiorida; family Sarcocystidae; genus Sarcocystis; species Sarcocystis neurona. Next base: position 3,639,500 of record KL647296.1, read on the forward strand.
ACACATGCGCCTGGAGGGAAGAATATCCTCCCTTGTGAACAAGAACTGCTCATTTGTTCCCCTTACATCCGCCGGACGTGCTGCACATTGTGGATTTTATGCAGGTTAAGTTCAAGGATCATCCTACCCACTCAACCATCAACACCCATACACACACACAAGCGCACACAGATAAAAACGAATAACACAGCCTACTCTAGTTTGTTTTGGACGTGAGTGTCTCCGAAGTGCCTCGCCCTCAGTCGCGGCTGCTTTAAACAAACTTTGCGACAGACCGTGTATCTTTACTTTTTCATCACCATGTGCGCCTCCGAGGATGCTGCCGAAGACCGTTCGCAGCCTCACTTCACAGCACGAGAGCACAGCTCGACAAGTCACCGGCAGTTCCTGTCGCACACCAGAACTCACCATGGTCTCTTCTGTGACCTTAAGTCTATTCATGACAAGACCCGCTTGTGGAAAGTCACGCACTACAGGCAGCCATTGACCTGCTGGGTAGGCAAGCAGCACCAGGCGGCTGTGCGCCGGCAGCTGTCTTGCTCTGCCATCTTTAGGCTGGGTCACGCACTGCATCCGTAGTCCTTCCATCAATCAATATTTGCGCAGGTCAACAACTCTGTGTACCTCAGCTTGCCCACGACGATGTTCCCTCTTCTCTTCCATCATTTCCTTCAGACGAATCTCCCGACCACTGGGTACTGCGCGGTGTTGCTCTCTTGTGCGAAGAGCCAAACGCGTGAAGATGACTCGACGACGCGAAGACTTCTCATATACTGAAGCACGTGTGAAGACGTGTGTGATAGTGCTGTTGTGGCCAGCCGGCCCTCAGTGCGGCCCGTCCAGTCCAAGGTGCCTGCAAAGTTTGCGAAAGCTTGGCCTACAGGCATGGAGTATCAGCAGATGCGAACTTCCACTTGAGGCGCGCTACGAATGTTTTCATGCATGTATACATAGGCTTCGTCCTCCCTAACGCATGCCAAACAGAAGAACTGACCTGAGATGGTCGCTGAAAATTCGTTGCGTCAACGCATGGAGCAACACTGTACTGCTGAAAACTCAGTAGCGCATACTCTCTAACGGATTTAACCAGTTGATAGTCGCTTCCAGCAGAGAAAAGAACCCTTGTGCTCCCGCGTTCAGGTTGAGTTCCGCCGGCACTGACTAGAAATGTGCCAGAGCAGCAACAGTGTTTCTTCCAGGCAACCAGCAATCGACAATGAGCACGTTGGGCCACGATGCTCCTTCTGATCCTTGGCCGCCCTCATCCAGTTGACAGATGGCAACAATTTCCTGCTTATCTGAGACTCGCTGCAGGTCATTGCATGTGGGATACACCGCTATGATCGGCTGAAGCGTGAACCGCTTTCACCCGTGTAAGTGTAAGAAGTTTTTAGCTCACTGCAACCGATGAGACAGTGTTGCCGCGGCCGGTAACACAGATGTATACTTGCGGCGTGTCAGTGGAGCATCGGGGTGTATTGAAGCTTGTCCAGCCAACAAAAAAGGCAGTGCGTGGCATGAAGTCCCTCTGTCATTTCTGTAGCCGAAGAGCCCCTCCAGTGGTGCTCCTCAGGAACGAAACGCTGCGTCCTCACAATCGTGGTTTCTACCTATGCGTAGGCGGGGAAGAGTAGCTCCCACATACGACAGCATTAGGCCCTTGTACAGTTTCTGCACATCTTAATTCAGGAAAATGTCCGTTAGCAGTTCGCGGTCACGCGAACGTGTAGGCGCCGCCACGGTTCGCAGAGATCCAGTGTCCTTTTTGAGGCAGTTAATAGAAGCACGGAATAAACAAATCACCACCGTTGTGGATATTACGACTGGTGTCTTAGATACGTAGTATATGTCCGCAAGCCCGAGAGGGAACTGCCTAGCCAGTAATGTGGTGCCGCCCATCCGTGCCGTGTCTGGCTGTATGGACCCGACGCGGCGAGCAGCGTGAATCGCTTTGTATCCATTCGTGACAGAAGACGAGAACAATTGTAGGATGCGGATACAAACACTCTTCGTACACCTGTACGTCGTTTTGTGCCGATACGTACGTTGCTTGAAAGCGATGCTCTGTACAAAGAAACAATGATTTGTTGGAAGCGCAGCAACTACCTTCACTTGGCTCAGGTGAAATGCTCAAAGCGCGAATTGGTGGGCAGCTGTTCTTCAGGCATTGTTGTGAGACAGCAGCGATAGTGTTAAAAGTTTCCAACGCACAGAAAACCATGTGCAAAACCAGGTTCTCCCATTGGATGTCCTTTGTGTGCGGCAGCGACATGAACGCCCCGTTTGCAGTGTCAGTCTCGACATTCTCGCCGCTGCAGATTTCCACATCCGACCTTGCGGCAGTCCTCATTGCCACGTTCCATAAAAGCAAATGTTGGAGAACGACGCGCACCTGGCAGTAGCACTCGTTTGCCGACAGCGCGATGCGTTTCGTCTTGATTTCGGAGTATTGTTACGAGCTGTGTCCTCATGCTGGTGCACATGTACCGAAAGGCAGAGATAGATTTGGAGACGTAGATACAAATATAGGTGCACATGTACCGAAAGGCAGAGATAGATTTGGAGACGTAGGTACAAATATAGGTGAAGAACCGTTTTTCCCCCAGCATTCGGAACTCCTACACATGTATACGTAGGGAGGATGTCTAGACAAGCACTCTGATATTGATATAATCCTTGTGTAATTGCGCTTGCCTATATGCTGTCTCACAAACACATTGTACACGTAAATGATGTTTGCACAAATGGATCTGCATAATCGGTGTTACTGCACGCAACGTTGTCTCCGTAAGAGTATGCAACTGCTTTCGACCGCGTGTAAGTACCGCCGCGTTTGCACGTGCCGTTCGTTCTTTGTCGCATCCATCGCGTCGATTTATCAATCCGCTACTGCTTCAGCAGCCATACGTATACCTGTTTGGGTATATATGTATATATATTATCACACACGTGTGTATACGTCTACGTACATGCATATATGTGCTAGTGAGACAAACGTGGATACGGGTGCAGCAGGCACGGTATTGTGGGATCGTGTGCCGGCTTGTAGCGGTTCACCTATGGCCGATTATCGGCCCGTACGCCAGACACTCTGTCCTCAGCTTTGTCTCCTTTTTTCTTGTTTTATATGGAAGTCCTTCTGTATCGGGTAGCAACAAAGGTGGTGCTCACTATGTGTCTTTTCTTCTCTGAGGCCTGCTTCTCTCCCGCCTATCGCGGATTTTGTGTAGCACCCCGGTTCATGCGAACTTTCTGCTCCGACAGATCCAGCGGAGGGCCCGAGCACTGTTTCCTTCGTTTCGAGTTGTTGGTGTCGAAGTTGAGAGAATGGGGCAGTCGTGGTCGTAATTTAAGCGTTGTCCACAATATCCGTGGCCATCAGGTTTCTGCGGACGTTCCGCACTTGTCAGCCGCCGAATTATCAGTGTCGATGTATCACATCGTTGTCTGCCCACCAAGGCAGCCTCCTTCTGTCGAAGAAGAGTTTGCTTTCCCCAGAGGGGCATCCTTCCGCGGCTTTTTTCACTTCCTTACTCGGCAACTCATGTTTCAGTCCCGTTTTCCCTCCTTTCCATCTCCCGTACTCTGCACTCGCCTGCCCTACATCATGCCGCACGCGCAGCTAGCCGAACCTCTCTCTGGGGTGTCTGCACACCTCAATCGATGCCAGGGATGCCTGAATTTCCGGTGCACAACTGAACGTATATAAACATACGTGCGTACAATGCATATGCGCAGGACTTTGGATGCTCTGTCGTTTCACATCTTCCTTTCGTGGCTTAAGAGTGTGTTACGCATGTTTTGATTTTGCAGCTGGTACTACACTGGACGTGCGTACGATCGCAGCGCAGATGTGTGCAGGGTTCTACAGCACTGCGAAATAGCCACTAGCCGTAAAAGTCACCAGGAAGATGTGTTGCAAAGCTATGCTGCCTTCTGCAACTGTTTTTGTTCAGTCACGAACTCGTTTCCCATGTTTTTGCAAGTGTGCCGTGTCTACACGTATATGTGTGTATATTAACTGTACGGCACTGCAGGTCGGGTGCTTACGGATGCTTCTTTTGTTTCGTACAGTCGTCTGCATAAAAATTCTACATTTGTAAATGCACCTATATCTACGTCCACATGTGCATAGATATACGTGTATATATATATATATCTATGTATATATATATACTTATGTGCATCGAATTTCCATCCGTGCAGTACGTATATTACGCGTGTATGAAAATCAGCACACCGGCTGCAAAGCCAAAGATTCTCTGTCCCGCGAGAAGGAGTCGTGCAAGCGGAAACGATGAAAGTGGCAGTAGTAAGAGCAGCGGTAGCAATGCGGATAACAAGAGCGCTGACAGGAGCACTAGTAGAAACAGCGGCGGTTTTTGGTGAGACCGACTTTCAGATTCTGCTGAACATATAGCAGCGTTGCTATTTCTGCTTCCGCAGCTGCTACAACTGTACAGCTCCCGTTTGCAGCCGCACCCTCTTGTTACCTCCCACAGCGCCAGTGCGGCTGCCGCTCTTCCTACACTATGATCTCTCCTGCTGCCGCTGATGCTGAATGTGCCATCTGTAGAGCACGGCGTACTGTCCCTGCTGCGCGTCTATGCTCTGCTGCTGCTGCTGAGACCCAAATTACTCTGGTAGGCCCTGCACCCTACGGAAAAGACACAGGCGCAATGCGTTTTAGGACCACGTGCGCTGCGTCTCCTCCGTCGCTCCCGCTCCTTCCACAAAAGAAGCGTTACTCGACTCTCCAGCTCTGCTATGTGGCTACCGAGAAAAAACGTACGCAGGTACTGCTGCCGGAGGATTACTCCACGCAGCAGCTAACTCGAGATGGAGTTCCTGCACCACATATACTGTCCAACTCTCCCCCTCCTGCTGCTGCATCATTTCTTGCTGCCGCCACTGCTGTGCCTTCAGCAGTGCCCCCTGCTGCTGCCGCGCGTGCTGCACCTTCTACTGGTGCTGCCACTGGTATGCCTGCTGCCGGAGTTCGACGGGCTCCCATTCACTCTGCGCTTTCTTCTTCCGCTGCAGCTCTGCTGTCTGCGCCTTCGTATGCTAGTACTGCGGCTACATTTTCCGGGCTGGCGGTCCCTGCCCTTGTCAACTCTGCGTGCGCTGCTGCGGCCGTGGCTGTACTTGCTACCCGTCCTCCTACAGCTCCTGTCGCCTCTTCTGCCTGTAGAACACATCTACACTCTGTGGCTGGTGTATCACAGCTACACGTAGCTGCTTTCCCGCCTTCAAGAGTGCCGCTCCTCCAGGAGCTGCTGCAGCAGCAGCCGCAGCTTCACCGAACAGGCCAGTGGCCGCAGCAGCACCGTCATAGCGAGGGACAGCAGCAGCATGAGCAGGAGCAGCCGCGGCGAACACACGAGCAGCGGTTGCCGCTTCTGCAGCAAGAGCAGCTGGTGGTGCCGCAGCAGCGGCAGGATCCGCTCCCGCTGCTGGGGCAGCATGTGCTGCAGCAAACTAGCCTTCACCAGCAAGTGCTGCAGCGCTCTGCACCGCAGCAGGAAAAACACCAGCACTCTCCACAACAGCAGCAAGTAGAGCGACTGCCTGCACCTAAGTTTCAGCAAGGACAGCAACACTTTTTACGGCAGCAGCAGATGTGGCGAAAACAAGAAAACAAAGAACAGCAGCAATCAACGCAGCAGCGAGACGTGCAGCGAAAGTCTGCCCAGCAGCAGGAGGGACACAGGGACAATGTAGGTCAGCAGCGACAGGAACCACAAAAGGAGAAGCAACAGCAGGATGAGGCGGTGACGCAGCAGCGGCAGCAACAGCTTTGCCCCATGTCATTTCCTGCTCACAGTGTGACTAGCTGTACACGTCAGCATAGAAGCCTTTCCTGGATGCCTAGGCTGGTCACTTTGCATGTTGCATCCCCACGTCGTCTTCTCTGCTGCCAAAGCGCCTCGGTGTCTTTCTCTACTGCCGTTGCTGGTATAGCTGCTGCTTCTCCTTCTGTGCCCCGCTTCGCCGCTGCAGCGGATCTTGCGGAGTTTCTCACTGCACTGGATCAGCTGCAGCGAGAGACTGTGGCCGGGGAAAAGGAGAGAGCAGCAAGTAAAGAAGGAGAGGAGGGCAGGAGGCGAGCCTCAGAGGGATGTTGCAGTGACCTGGCAAGCAGCACGAGCCACGCTGGCATCAGCATCCGTAAGCAGAACAGCAGTGTTACGTTTTTGGAGGAGAAAACAAAGAAGCCGAGGGCAGAAGGGGCTTCTACCGGCCAGTACTTGGACAGCAGCGGAGATTCTGCTTCTCCATCTCATCGAAGCAGATCTGCGAAAGAGTATTCTGGTGCTGTTCCTTTTGCTGCTCCTCCTTCTCCTTCTGCTGGTGCGAGACAACGCGTGAACTCTCGGCAGTGTGCTGCTGTTATCAAACGTGCGATGCAGCAGCAGAGAGCGGCTGCTGTGTTGTCTGCGTGCGTCTCTGCGCTGCTGCGTCTCTCCCGAGCTGCAGCAGCAGCAACAGGAGCAGCCAGCCGTCAGGACGGTTTTTCTCAGTCGACCAATGACGCATCGAGAGACAATGAAGAAGAAGAAGCGGCAGCAGAACCGCGAACAGCGGCGGCAGAGACAGCAGAAATAGCAAGACAAGCTGCTACAGCACCAATAGCAGGAGCGGCAGGGAGATTAAACGACAAAAGAGAAAAATGTGCTGCGCGGGGAAGGAAGACAGCAGCTGCAGCCGCTGCAGCCCCTACCACAGAAACAGCGAAGTATTCTCGCTCTTCGTCTTCTTTTTCAGCTGCCGCAGGAGAGAGAGAAGAAAGGAAAGAAGCGGAGGATCAGGAGACGAAGAAACGCTTTCAGATGAATCCCTCCTTTTCGCATACGACAGAGCAGCAGCAGCAGCAGTTTCAGGAGTGCTTCGTGATGTTGCACTCTCTCGTCTCTGTTCACGTACACCAGACCCTGTCGCTTGTCTCTTCCTTGGCAGCGCCAGCAGCAGTGCGTCCCCCAGCACTTGCTTCTGCTGCTGCGCCTGCTACTTTCCCTGCTGCCGTCTCTCCTGCCGTTGCTGCCGGTTCCCCTCCTCCTCCTGTTGCTGTGGCTTCCCATGCCAACAGTATCTTTCATGCTGCTGCTGCTGCCTGTCCCGGTGCTGCTCCCGTTCCCGCTGCTGCTGCTGCCTCTCCCTCAGCTGCTGCTGCCTTCCCCGCTGCTGCTGCTCCTAAGATCAACGACACTACACTCGCCCGTCCTTCTACGTCTGATTTGTTTGCCTCTTCCGTCCCCGCATCCTCTGCAGCTGCTCCAGCTTCAGGTGCCGCTGCGGGCGTTGCCAGTCTTCCTTTCCCTCCTGGTGCTGCTGCCGATGTCTCTCTGCGCCGTGCCACCCAGTACTGTACAAATATACGAAGTAGTCGCAGTTCGACCATGCGCCGCGGTCCCTTGACGCATTCGCATGCATACGGAGACACAGTAGAACAGCTCTCTGTGCTGCTGCTGCTGCGTTGTGTCGTCAACTGCATGCAGCTAGTTACTTCTCTTCTGACAGCAGCACTCCAGTGCTGTTACTTGGCTGCAGCTGCGTCCCCATGTGGAGCTAAATTTGCTGTTGCATCCCCGCGCTGTTCTGCGTCTCCTGCGTCTCCCAGTTACGACCCTTTTGCCGCTGCTGCTGGTCCTGCTCGTCCTTCTTCGAGTACTGCCTCTTCCCCTCTTTGCTGCTCCCCTACTGGTGTTTCTCCTCTCGTCTCTTCGCCTGCTGTTTATTCTCTCTCCTCGCCAACTGCTGCTGTCTTCTCTACCCCTGTCGCTGCCCCTTGCTCCCCCTCACGCGTATGCTCCGGTGCTGCTTCCGCCTCTGCAGCGCCTTCGTCACTTGCGTGGCCACGTGCTGCAGCTCCTTCTTCCCTTTCTGCTGCTGCTGCTGCCGCCGCCTCAGGATCCGCCTCTGCAGCACCGTCTCTCGCGACACCACCGCCAACTCCCCCTGCTGCTGCTGCATCTCCTTGGAGTTTTGCTGCTGTTACTGATTCCTCTGTCCGTCTGGCGGCTGCTGCTGCTGCGCGTGCCTGCTGCTCGACTCGTGCCGCAGCAGCAGACCCCGTTGGACCCGTGTTTCCGCAGCCAGCGTCTTTTTCCTTCGCGCGGTGCTCTGCTGCTGTGTCTTCGGTGGCTGCGCCTGCTGCGCCAGAGAGTACAGCCGCTGCAGCATATCCGCGCCCTGCTTCTCCTGATAAAATCCTTTCGCTGCTGCGCTTGCTCGTTCCTCTTCTGCAAGTCCTCTTCGGTTCTACTCAGAAGGTGGAGCGTCCTTTTTCTGCGATCTTAGCTCGGCTTTGTCACACTTCTGCTGCTTCTCTATCCTACGTACTTGCTACAAGTCCTGCTGTCGGCTCCGTCCCTGTTGCTGCTGCTTCTGCTGCAGGTGCCCCTGCTGCTGCTTTTGCTGTTTCCCCTGCTGCTGCTTCTGCTCGTGCTGCCGTTGCTTCTGCTCCTGCTGCTGCTCGTGGCTTGTCGATGTGGCAACGAAGGGGGAAGGTCAAAAGCAGAGGAAATAGGTTGCTGCGACGGCGCACGCATGCGCCTGCTGCTGCACGCGGGCCATACGGCGGTGGGACAGCAAAGAGTGCTCCTGCTGCTTTGTTGCTGAAAGAGAGAGCCGCTGCTGCTGCAGATGTATGTCACTGCGTCACGCGCCTGATGCTGCTGCTGGGCCACCCGCTTCTGCTGACGAAGAGCAGTTGCTGCTGCGACTATAACAGCAGCAGCAGCATATTTGTCGCCAGCAACATATCTCCTAGCGTGTGCAGACGCCCACAAGATCACTGCTTCACTAGGAGCAGCAGAACAGACACGAACAGCAGCGCCAACTCCCGCAATACGGAAAAGTGCGTTTGCTGCAGCAGAAGCAGCAGAGAGAAGTCCTGCAGCTCCGTCGGGAGCATCGCCACCAGTGACAGAGGGACGGCCTGCAGCAGCGACGCCAGCAACAACGCCAGGAGCAAAAGCATCAATTTTTTTAAAGAAGAACGTGACGATCCCGACAGTCGTCAACGCAACAGGAGCCGCAGGCGACCCTCCGACTGCAGCAGCAGCAGCAACAGCACGAGCAGTCGGAGCAGCAACGGGGACAGCTGTAAACTCAACAACAACAGCACGCCTAGGTGGCGCACGAGGAGCAGCAACAGCACCAGGGTAAGCGGCAGCCGCAGCACCGGCGTGCGTAGGTGGTGGCGCAACTGCAACTCGGGAAAACGCAGCAGCAGCAACAAGGTCGATAAAAATAACATCAAGACCAGCAGGCGGGGCAAAAGCAGCAGCAACCACTGCACAAGTAGCGGCCGTGAGGGCAGCAGCTGCGACGAGACACGTTGTAGCAGCAGGTGCTCTGGGAACAACAGAGGCGTGAAGGCTGTGCTCGCCCGCCGTGAGGAAGGCAGCAGCAGCGGCGAGCTTCCTGAAGGCTGCTGCGCATCCGCTGCCGCCATTCGCGCGCAGGAGACAATTACAAGTAGCGAAGATGCAAGAGAGCAACAGAACGTCCTTGTCAACGAAGTCTTCGAACTATTGCTGCTGCGTCTGCGCTACGAGGGCAGCAGGCTTAGCCAGAGCAGCAGCAGTTGCAATACAAGCAACAGCAACAACGACAGCTCACGGAGCGCCAGCAGCAGCAGCAGGAGAGGAAGATGCTGCAACAGCAGCAGCAGCAGCAACGGAAGCAGCAGCCACAGGAGCAGCAGACGAACGGCCAGCAGCAGTGGGGACGAAAGCAACAGGAACACTAGCAGCAGACGAAGCTCCAGCGGCAGCAACAGCAATAGCAGTAGAGAAAGATGCTGCATCAGCAGCAGCAACGAAAGCAACAGCAACAATAGCAGCACACGAGGCATGAGCAGCAACAGCAAGAGAGACAGCACCAGCAGCAACAGAAAACGCAACAGCGACTACAGGAAGAGAAGAACCACAAGCGCCAGCAGCGATAAATGCAGGCGAAGGAGGAGGAGAAGCAGCAGCAGCAGCAACAACGTCGGCGGCAGAAGGGGCAACAAAAGCAGCCACCACAGAGAAAATATTGGCAGACGGAAGAGGGAGGATTGCACCACCTTCAGCAGCAGCAGCAAGCCTGGCAGCAGCACGGGGAGCAGCAGCACAAACAGCAACAGTCGCAACAGCAGGAGAGGACCCAGCAGCCCAGAAAACAGCAGCCGCAAAAGTAGACTCGCCAGCAGCAGCAAGTGCAGCAGGAGCACCTGTGGAAGAGAGAGCGGAGTGGGAAGCACCAACCCTAGCGACAGCGAAAACCTCAGCAAAAGAATTTTCCACGTTATCGACGACAGTCTACCGACAGTCGCAGCAGGGACAGCGTCATCTTCGCGAGCCGGTGCAACAGACGCAGCAGCAGGAGCCGCAAGGCCGGCACCAGGAGCGTCAGCAGCGGCAGCGACAACAGCGACAGCAACAGCAGCAGCCTCAGAAGTCGCAGTTTTACCAGCAGCAGCACGAACGATAGCAGCAGCAGCCGTAGACGCAGCTGTCACACCAGGAGCAGCAGGAGCAGCAGCAACAGGGGCAAAGGAGGCCGACAGAGGGGGCAGGGATGTGTACACACGTGAAGCGTACACGGAAACGCCAACGTGTATAGCGGAAGCATACCAGAATACGACAGAATCTTCCTTGCTCCTGCAGATGCGCCAGCAACTTTCTAGTGTAGTTGTCTTTACGCCTCGCTGCTTGAGTGCGTGCCTGTGGTGCATAGAACGTCGTTTTGCTGCTGCCGCTGCTGCGGCTGCTTCTTCACCTGTTCCTGCTGCAGCTGATCCCACCACTGCTCCTGCTCGTGCCCCTGCTGCCACGGCGTCTGTAGCCTCTCCTCCTTTTTCGGCGGCGGCTGCTGCTTCACGTGTTGGTGCCGCTCGCGCTGCTGCAGGTGCTGCTACTGCCAGTGCTCCCCTCACTGCTGGTGCTGCGGTGGCGGCTGCTGCTTCTTCTACTTTTGCTGCTGCTGCTGCTTCTTCACGTGCTGCTGGCGCTGCTGCAGTTGCTGTTCCTGCCAGGGCTACTGCCACTGCGGCTGCTGCTACGCCGTTTGTTGCGTCTACTCCTTCCCCTTGTGTCGCTGCCACGTCCGCTGCTTCTCCAAGTTCTGCGGGGTCCCCTCTTCCACCTGTTGCCGCTACTTATGTTGCTTCTTACCTATGGGCTGCTGATGTTGCTCGCACTGCGGCTTCTGCTGCTGCCGTTCGTGCTGCTGCTGTCGCTTCCAGCAGTCGTATTGCAGCGGCTGCAGGGACTGCTGCTTTTGCTGCTGTAGATGCGCTCCGCGCTGCTGAAGCTACCGATGCTGCTGCTGGGACTGCCGCTCCTGCTGCGGCTGCCGCGCAGAAAGAGGACAGCAACAGAGAAGAAGAGAACGCGAGTCCTTCTGCGGCAGAAACAGCTGCCGCAGCAGCTGGTGCGATACATGCCGCAACAGCAGCAGGAGCAGTTGTTGCGCGTGCAACAGCAGAGGACGCGCAAGCAGCAGCAGAAGACCAGACGACAGCAGCCGGCGTTGCTGCAAGCGCGAGCGATATGCATGCGGCAAGTGCAGCAGGGCACGCTACAGCAACAGCAACAACAGAATCAATTGTAGCAGCAGCAGCAGCTAAGCAGGCTGCACGAGCAGAACTCGAGGTAGCAGCAGCAGCAATAGGAACTCCGCATGCAGCAGCGCAAGGAGAGCGCGGGTCCGAAGGAGCGCGTGTAGTGCTGCCAAGTCCAGCAGCAGCAGTAGAGAAGGCAGCAGCGGAAGATTCCGCAGCAGCAAAAGCAGTAGCGGAAGCACCGGAGGGGGAACCTACCACACCACCAAAAGTCGAAAAAGCAGCAGCACAAGACTCTAGAGCAGCAACGGCACAAACTACAGCAGCAGCGAGTGGACTGGGTTACCCGCATCCTGCGGCAGCAGCAGCAGCGGCACATTCCCCGATAGTGGCACGCGCAGGAACAGCAGCAGCAGCAACAGCAAGACAAGCGTCTCAGCAAGTACGAGCAGCCTCCTGGGCTGGAGAAACAGCACCAGCAGCAGCAGCAGTAGGGCTCCACAGAGTAGCGGAAGCAGCAACTTTTCCCGTAGCGACAGCAGCAACAGAGGCAGGTGCGACAGCGCCAGCGGCGACGCCACCGCCACCTGCAGCGCGGTTTGCGGCGGCAGCAGATGCTCCAGCAACAGCGCCGAAGACGGCAACAGCGAAGACGGCGATACTACCGCCACGTCGAGCAGCCGCAGCAGCACCAGCAGCAGCAGTTCTGTCAGCAGCAGAGCAGCGGATTGCACCAACAACAGCAGCAAGGACAGCGGCAGCAACGGGACGCATCCGAACGCCGTGCGCAGCAGGACAAGCTGCAGAACCAGCAGTGCATGCAGTGGCCGCAGCGGCGGGAGGCCCCACAAATGGAAGTTCAGCAGCAGAGAGATTTAGACGTGCAGCAGCCACCCAGCAGCTCAGCTCGAAGTCTGCGGCTTCCCCTTTCCTGTGTTGCTCTTCCTGGGGCAGGAGCCGCACGGCGTGCAGCGGCAACTCCATCGGCACGCACGTCAGTAGCAACAGCAGGCGCGACGCCACCCCGCGCGCAGGCAGCAGCAGCAGCTCCACAGGTCACGGCAGCAACTCCAGCAGCAACAACGGCAGCAGCAACGGCAGCACCGACGTCAGCAGCAGCAACTACAGCAGCAGCAACTACAGCAGCAGCAACGAGAGCAGCAGCAACGACAGCAGCAACAACGACAGCAGCAGCAGCAAGAACAGGAGCAGCAGCAACGTCAGCGACAGCAACAACGACAGCAGCAGCAGTGGCGGCGTCAGCAGTAGCAACGACAGCAGCTGCAGCAACGACAGCAGCAGCAGTGGCGGCGTCAGCAGCAGCAACGACAGCAGCAGCAGCCATCCAGGTGGGGACAGCGAGAGTCGTAGCAACTGCAACAGCGGCAGCAAGAGTTGCAGGGGAACGCCTACGCAAGCTGTAATTTGTCCCCTCCCAAAAGTTCGTACAGAGAAATGCAGCAGCAGTTCGCAACAAAGAAAAGAAGACCAGGAACACGTCCTGCTGCTGTTGCAGTTGTGGCAGCAAGCTGCTGCTTCATTCTCATCCAAGGTGTCACGGGCCTCGTCGACAGATGTGGTAGTCGCCGTAACAGCAGCAGCACGGCTGGCTGTCCACCTGTATGGCGGCAGGGCTGCTCCAGCATTCTGCATGAGCAGACGTCCCCAAGAAACCAGAAAACTTCATCAGCCGCCGCAGGCGTTGGAGGAGCAACAGCAGCAACGGCGACATCAGCAGCAGCAGCAACAGCAACAGCAGCGTAAGGAGCACCAGCGTCAAGAGCAGCAGGAGCAGAAACACCGCGCGGAGGCGTCTGCTGGCGCCGCAGGCGGGTGCCCACATCAGGAGGAGCAGAGTTGGTTAGCTGCCGCGGTGCGGCCAAGGCAGAGAGAGGATCGGCTGGTGCTGCCTTTCATATGTCTGCTGCTGCAGCACGTGACAACGTCTGCGTGCAACAGCAGTAAGGACTGCAGCAAGCAGCAGCGCAGCCGCAGCGGCTCGTCCCCAGAGTCTGCTGCAGCAGCAAGTGTTGCAACACCCCAAGTAGCAGCCACAGAGTCAGCAGGGCGCAGCGGAGAGATATGTGGTGGCCAAGATGCACGCGCCGACGACAATATCTACATATTGATGCGGCGCGGGCCGGAGGAAAAACGGATTAGCCGAGCGACGGGCAGCACCAGCAGCACTTCCTGCAGCAGCAGCAGCACTTCAAGGAGCAGTAGCAGCAGCAACAACAACGGGAGAAGCAACAGGAGCAACAGCAGAAGCAATAGCAGCGGCATCACCACCGGCAGCTGCAGCAACACACCAGGCGGCAGCAGCCGCAGGAGCAGCAGAAGCAGACGCATGCGCAGCAGCAGCATGAGAGGCAGTACCTTGCAGCTGCAAGATGCGTGGGGCCTCGGTAGCGAGCCGAGGAAGAGAAGAGGGAGGAGCAGCAGCAGCAGCACGAGTAACAGCAGCAACAGCAATACGCAGAGACGAAGCAACAGCAACAGCACCAGCAAGGCTTCGAATCTGCTGTCTTCTAGAAAGCCCAAGAAGTACTTTCAGCTAGCTGATCTCTCTCTTGTGTGTTGGGCAGCAGCTACTGTGTTACGGGCGTCCGACGCAGCAGCTCGCGCCCGTCTGCTACTCCGGTGCATGCGACGAAGCAACTGCGACGCCTTGCTCCAAGTCAAACAACAGCAGGACGGGGAGCTGCAGCAGCGTGGGGCGCAGCAACAGCCACAGCAACAACCGCAGCAGCAGGAGCAGCAGCAGCACCAGCAGGAGCAGCAGCAGCAGCACCAGCAGGAGCAACAGGAACAGCAACAACAGCAGCAGCAACGGCGACAGCAGCACTTCTGCGCTTCCGTGTCATCCCCGGCCTCCATTTCTCCTTCTTCAAAATGCTGCGGTTTTTCTTCGAGTTCTGAGTGCCCGGTCGTTGTTGCTCATCCGCAACGACGACAGCGACTGCTGCAGCAGCAAAGAAGGGGAGGAGCTACTTCTTCTGCAGAAGGATCTTCGCGTCTCCCAGAAAAGAAAATACCAGCAGAGGCAATAGGGGCTGTCGCTGAAGGAGAAGAAGAAAACGCAACAGAAACACCAGCAGGACTACCATCCGCTGTGGTGTCTCAGGCAGCGTCTTCGGTAGCAGCTAGAGCAGCGAAGACTGCAGGGTCAACAGAAAAAGCAGCAGCAGCACGAGTTGGCGCAGGATCAACCGCAGCGACAGCGACTCTCGCAACGTCAGCAGCAGCAGCAGGTGGGACAGTTTCAACAGCAGCAGCAGCGGAGGCTCCCGGTGCTGCCGGGTCAGCAGCAGCAGCGTCAGCGACAGCGCCGTCGCCTGGGTTTGAACCACTGGCCTCGGCTGAGGAAGTAACAACGGCAGGACGTATGGGAACAGCAATAACAGCAGCAAAGGCGAAGACGGAGGAGCTGTCGATTATAGACGGCTACAACAGCATATTGAGGGCGCTGGTATTACTTACGAGTGAAGCTGCGCGTCGCATTGCTTCTCATGCGGCAGCACTGCATGCACGTGCAGCAGACCTTAATCCCGCTGCAGCAACAGCAGCAGCAGCAGGTGGTTTCTCGAGAGTCGGAACGGCAGCAGCAGCAGTTTCGGGAACAGGAGCCGCAGCAGCGACAACAACAACAGCAGCACCTACGTCGAGAAAACCTCTTTTGCCAGCACCAGAAGCAGCCGCAGAAACGACTGCGGCTCTGCAAGCAACTGCAGCCCTATCACGGCTTTCTTCTTCACTCGGTGCAGCAGCAGAAGCTTGGGTAGCGCAGGGAGCAGCAGCAACTGCTCTCCGACCAGCAGGTAGCGCAGCAGCTCGCCTTTCCACAGCAACAGGAACTACAACTGCAGCATCACTGCAGGGTAATGCACGCAAGACAGCAGCAGCAGCACCAGAACCGGCAGCAGCGCTAAAACCAGCAGCAGCACCAGCGGCAGCAGCAGCAGCACCAGCAGCAGCAGCAGCACCAGCGGCAACACCAGCAACAACACCAGCGCCAACAGCAGCAGCAGCACCAGCGCCAACAGCAGCACCAGCACCAGCAGCAACATCAGCGCCGACAGCAGCAGCAGCACCAGCGCCACCAGCAGCAGCACCACCACCAGCAGCACCAGCACCAGCGCCAGCTGCGCCAGCGCCAGCAGCACCAGTACCAGCGT
>KL647296.1:3655776-3677605 GCA_000727475.1 Sarcocystis neurona
ACCAGCGTCAGCAGCAGCACCAGCGCGAGCAGCAACAGCACCACCGCCAGCAGCAGCACCAGCACCAGCAGCAGTACCAGCGCCTGCAGCAGCAGCACCAGCGCCAGCAGCAGCACCAGCGCCAGCAGCAGCAGCAGCACGCCTGGCTACTGCCGGTGCTGCTCGTTCCACAGCAGTGAGAGCCGCGTGGGCTCTGCAGAGAGTTGTTGCTGCTGACGCTTCTTCTTCCGGTCCCTTTCCTTCTGTTCGTCAAAGAGGGAGCAGCAGCAGCCATCCCTCTTTAGAAATCGGAAGTGGCAGAGATTTGTCGATGCTGCTGTGGAGCTGCGCTGCTGCTGGTGTGGCTCACATGCCGTTACTGCGCGCTGCTGCTGCGGTTCTCGCTGTCACACGTGCGGTCGTACTCACCTGCCCTTCTCCCGCCGGCGCCGCCGCAGCAGCAGCAGAATCGACATCAGCAGCAGCAGTTGGAGGAGCCTCAGCAGCAGCACGAGAAGAAGAACACGGAGAAACACCAACAGCAGCAGGGCAAAGCAGAGAAGAAGCAGATGTCGCGGCAGCAGCGGAGAAACA
Organism: Sarcocystis neurona; assembly: GCA_000727475.1. Lineage (NCBI taxonomy): Eukaryota > Apicomplexa > Conoidasida > Eucoccidiorida > Sarcocystidae > Sarcocystis > Sarcocystis neurona. The sequence continues at coordinate 3,656,350 of KL647296.1, forward strand.
GAAGGAGGCGAACGGAGCAGACGCAGGAGTTGCAGGAGGAGTAGGAGAAAGGGCAGAGGGGAGAGTAGCGGCAGCTGCACGAGAAGGAAGAGCAACAGCCGGCGCAGCAGCAGAAAAAGGGGAGACAGCACCAGCAGAAAAAGGCACAGCCCCAGCAGAACGGACAGCAGCAGCAACAGCGGCAGAGGGGTCAACAGTCTTACCAAGAAAGGGGGAAACACCAGCAGCGGTCGCAGCAGCACCAGAAAGAACAGCAGCAGCAGGACCAAGTGCAGGACGAATGGAACAGAGACGAGAGAAAGCAGCAGTTTCACTTGCAGGACAAAGTAGAGCAGTAGGAGCAGAAGGAGTAAGCGCAGGAGAAGTGGGACAGAAACGAAAAGCAGCAGCTGCTGCAGAAGCGGAAAGAAGAGAAGCAGCAGCAGCTGCAGCACCAGCGGAAAGAAGAGCAGCAGTAGCAGCAGCAACTGCAGGAAGAGCGGGACAGAAACGAGAAGCAGCAGCAGAAGTAGCAAAGGATCAGCGCAGCAGCCTCGCGCGACCGAAGTTATATTTCTCCCAGCAAGATGCAGGGGCCTTGTGGTGGTCTCTGGGTACGTGCGCGGCAGCAGCGCGTTCCATTTTCTTCGCAGATTATTTCTCCTCTGCATGCTTTTTGCAGCAAGAACCGACAGCAGCAGATATACCTCCCTCTCCGCTCTCTCTTGAAGTTCAGAGAAAGACTGGGTGTGGTTCTTTCTGCCAGTACTCTGTTACTGCTGTTGCAGCCCCACAGGGAGCCGGGCGGGTACAAGGCTGCTGTTGCCGCTGCAGCTATGTGAAACGCGTGCAAGCAGACGAGCAAATGACAACGTACTGCAGCCTGTGTTGTTCAACTACTTCAAGCGACAGCAGCAGCAGCAAGAGGAGGGCCCAGCGCAGCTGCAGCAGAACCAACGGCAGCGGCAACAACGGTAGTGGCAGCGACTGCAACAGCAGCAGCAACGGCAAGACCAGCAGGAGAAGCAGCGACAACAGCAACAGCAACAGCAGCAACAGCAACAGCATCAACAGCAACAGCATCAACAACAACAGCAGGAACAGCAACAGCAGCAGCAGGAACAGCAGCAGCAGGAACAGCGGCAGGAACAGCAGCAGGGACAGCAGCAGGAACCGCAGCAGCAGCTCTGTCCAAGAAAGAGTTTCCGCCGTTGCTGCTTCCGCGCGCCAGCAGTTGCTTTCTCTCGCCCAGCAGGTGCTGCTGACAAACACAGCAGCAGTTCATGCATGTAGACCGGAATTTGGCGTCCCTTCGTCACTTCCTCTATACGCCAACGGTAGGCAGCACCCTCCTACGTCTGCAGCTGCTGCTTCTGCCGCTGCTGCTGCTTGTGTCGGTGCTGCTGTTTCTTATTCTGAAGTGGCTGCTTCCTCTGTCCCCTATTCTCTTTCTCCGGCAGCCATTGGCGCTTCTTCTGCTTCTTATTTATCCTCCTTTCCGGTTTCTTCTTCCAGGTCTGTCGTCCTTGGTACCCCTTTCTCAACTCAGTCTTCTTCCGCTTCATACCCTTCCTTCTTGCCTTCATCCTCTGGCTTCTTCTGTCCTCCCTCCTCTTCTTTTTCTCCGTTTTCTTTTCGTGAAGCGGACTGGCAAGCTTGTGCAAATACTCTCTGGGGAATGAGTTGCTTCGGGTGCCTGCTGCAACCCGCTCTAAAGCAGCTGCTACGCCACTTTCTTCAAAAGCAAGCAGCAGCGCTTGTGCGGAGCAGCGGAGGCAGAAGCAGAAGCCCTTCGAGCCGCAGCAACAGCAGCAGCAACACAGCGAGGATCCCGAGAGACGGCTGCAGCAGCAGCCGCAGCACACACGAGAAGAGTCAAGTTTATCAGAGTCTGCTGATGCTGCTGCTACGCGAACAGCAGCAGCAGCAGGTACCGTCCCGCTTGCAACTGCCTCGTTCTTCACCGCAGTCCTTCAACAAGCGTTGCAGGAACCCCTTCCTGCTGCATCTTCACAGGACGCAAAGCGCTCGGTGGCGAAGGACACGAAAGGCAGCAGCAGCAGCAGCAGCAAGTGCAGGGGGGAGAAAAGGAGTAGCGCTTCAGTCAGAAGCGGATGCGGAAGAAAAAGCCATGGCAGCTTCAGCGTCAGAAGCAGCAGCAGGAGCAGCAACGGCATCGGCAGCAGACGGCATAGTAGACGAAGAAGCACCCGCAGCGTCCCACGCAGCAGCGGCAGCACCTGCAGAAGAACATGCTGCCACACCGCGAGCAGAAAATGCGACAACAGCAGCAACCCGAGCAGGAGCAGCTGTGGGCAGAGCAGCAGTCAAACGAACCGAGACACATGACACTGGGGAGTTCCGCAGCGACACCAGCAACACTAGGGGCAGGCGTCGCATGAGAGGCACCGAAGGCAACACAAGCAGCAGCACTTGGACGAGCAGCAACAGCGGAAGCGACAGAAGAAGGAAACCGCGTTGCCAGGAAGGCAGCAACAGCGGCAGCAGGGAGAAGAGAAAGGGAGGAAGAAAACAGCACCTGTCTTTTGAAGAAAATTGGGCGCCGAGACGTGAACCAGCGGCAGTGCGAGGAACAGAATGCGCCTGGCAGGCAGCAGCCGGTGAGCCGCAGCAGCAGGGAGGAGGGGACGCGGCAGCAGCTGACGGAAGAGGAAAGCTTTGTTTTGAAGGGAAAACCCAGCTGCAAGGGCAACAGCATAGTAGAAGCAGAAAGAGAAGACGGCGGCAGCAGGTCGCTGTGGGAGCTGCTGCCGTTGCTGCTGAACTTCCGGAAGACAGCGGAGCAGCAGTAGCAGCAACACCTCGTCCAGCGTGCTTGATATCAGGAAACAGGTGTGCGTGTTATTCCGGTGTACGTACACCGCGTGGTGGAGAGAACGTAGCTGCAGAGAGGACGAGAGAGACAGCAGTCGTGCGGATGTCCACCAAAAAAGAAGGAAGTCGAGAAGTCAGGCAGATAAGAAAAGTTGGCGGTTGCAGAGAAAAATGCGTACATATCAAACGTAGAGAACGTTGGTTATGGAAGTGGTGCAGGGTTCTTCGTTGCTTTCACCAAGAAGCCTCAGGAAAAGGGAATCCTTCCCACATGCAGACACAGGTGTTGCAGTTGCTGCCAGATGCTCTGCAGCAGGTTGGCTACTACAGCAGCAGCAGCATCCATACGCAAGAAACGCATGCACCACTGTCAGAATTCAAGCAGCAAGCGGCCAGGGCTTCGTGCGAAGAAGAGCAGCGAGGCTGCTGCTGCTGCTGCGTTGTCTGCAGCCGAGCATCAACATGCAGCAGCAGCATCAGTCGCAGAGGTGGACGCAGCAGCAACGGCCGCAGCGGACGGGTAAGCAGCAGCAGCACCGGGCAGGGCAGCAGCTGCAGCAGCAGGAGCAGCCAACATAGCGGCAGCTGCTGTCGTCGTAGAGACGCCAGAGGGAACAGCAGGCGCCGAAGAAGATCGGGTAACTACTGCAGCGGTTCTGCTAAACCTCGCAGCAGCAGAAGCAACAGCAAGTCGAGCAGCTGTTTCTGCAGCAGCGGTAGCAACGGCGGCGGCGCATGGAGCCATGTGCACAACAGCAGCAGCAGCAGTGAGTTGAGGCGCGGTGTAGGTAGCAGCGCCTGCTCACCAGCGAGCACGTATGAACGTGGAAAGGAAGAGAAATTCGAATGGGGCGGCGCCTTGGTGCAGCAGCGGCAACAGGCGCATGCAGCTGTGAAATGTGTGGCACAGGCGCATGCATTTCACGCAGTGGGGCTGCAGCAGCAGCAGCAGCAGCAAATCCGTCGACCCGGTGTTCTTCTGCTGCAGCCGCGGCAGATCCATGCTGCCGCGTCTCCGGAAGAGGAGCCGACAGGTGGACCCCGGTGTGGCGTGCGTAGAGGGGTGGCAGAATGCAGCGCAGAAGCAGCTGCGCAAGCAGCGGCAGGAGCATTACCAGCGGGACAAGCGCAGATAGCAGAAGCAGCAGCAGCACAAGCAGCAGCAGCAGAAGCAGCAGCAACAAAGGAAGCAACAACGCAGGAAGAAGACGCACCGGCAGCAACGTCAGACGGCGAGACTCAGAGGGGGACGGCGTTGTGGGCCGCCGCAGCAAGAGCAACAGCTGCGGCTACTCCTTCTACAACAACAGCAGCAGCGGACGCAACTCAGGCCGAGACATCAGTAGCAGCAGCAAGACCAGCAGCAGCAAGACCAGCAGCAGAGTCAAAGAATTCAGCAGTGTCGTCAAGCGTTAAGGCGGCACACATCGTCTCTGAACTGCAGACGGCCGCAGGGCTCTCGATAGATGCGGCTGTGTATCTTTTTTCGAGGAAAAACACTCCGCTGGGGTTAGGCGGCAGCACAGATCGTCGGGGCAGCAACAGCAGCACCAACAACAGCAGCAGCAGATACGCCTGCTACAGCAGCAGGTCTAGGAGCAGGAGCAGCACAGCACCAATTTTTTCCTGCGTCTCTCCCTGTCGCAGCAACAGGAAGAAAATTGCTTCGCGCTCCACTGGCAGCACCGGTGTTTGTAGCCGTGGTAGGATACGCGGCAGAAAGCCTCGACTTCTAGATAAGAGACGCACGGCTGTTTGCGTTGCTGTAGAAGTAGACGGGCCTTCTCACTTTCTTCTGCTGTATGAGGAAACAAAGAAGAGAAGGCGCAACAGCAACAGCAGCAGGAGCAACAGCAGCAGCACCAACAACGACAGCAGGAGCAATAATAGCAGTAGCAAGAACAGCAGCAGCGCAAACAACAGCAGAAATAGGAGCAACAGCAGCAGAAGCAACAGCGGTGGTGAGGAACGCAGCAGCAGCAACCGCAGCAGCAGCGTTTTGCCGCTTGCAGAAAGGAGGTTCTGCATGCGCAACATAGAAGAAGTTCAGGTGGAGGCCGACGTGCAAGGAGAAGAGGTAAAGCATCCGAGAGAGAATTTAGCAAAGCGTGCGCGAGACCACGAAGAAGAAGAAAATAAACATGCCGAAGAGGAGGAAGAAGAAGAGGAAGAAGAAGAAGAGGAAGAAGAAGAAAAGGAAAAAGGAGAGGAGGAGGAAGAAGGAGAGAAGGGAAGAGAAGATGAAGAAGAAGACGGTAGTTTGAAAGGGGACTCCTTTGATGAGAGTAAACGCTTCGGTAGAAGTGATGAAAAACACAGGGACGCATCACTGTTAGACGGCGACTTTGTGCAGCAGCGGAGCTTTTTTTTGCGAAGGAAAGCAGCTGTTTCTGCTGCAGGTGCACAGAGCAGGAAGAGGGATGAGAAAGTAGGGAAAATATCTTGCCCGTCGTCGTTTATTCCCGAGGTGGAGGGTCAGCAGACATCGCAACTCCTAGGAGGAGAGGAAGCGTGGGTGTGCCAGCAGGAGCAGCCGCTCATCCAGACACAGAAGCAGCAGCGGGAGACGAAGAAGCAGCGGGAGATGCAGAAGAGGGGGGAGGGGTCAGTTTCCCAGCAGCAGGGGCAGGTACGGAGACAGAAGCAAGAACAGCACGTCTACAAAGAAAAGGAGAGGAAGGAGGTGGAGGAGCAGCAGTGGCAGATCCTTTCGAACGACGGGCAGCCGCAGCAGCAGCAGCATCTGTGGACAGCGCAGAAGCACCAGCAGCAGCAGCTGCAGCAGCAGCACCCGCTGCAACAACCACCCCCCTGTAATTCTTTTGTTGCTCGAGACCGGGTGTGGGGAAGGAAAGGAAAGGGAAGTGGGGACAAGGAAACACGGGAAGACACGAACGAAGAAGAAGGTAACTTTCGCCTTGTGCCAGCGGGATCGACGTGTCTGAAGCGACAGCTGCTTCAGCTGACGGGGTGGAAGCTTCTTGTGGTGCCTTTCTTCGAATGGCAAGCTCTCGCTAGCCCGCATGAAAAAGTGATTTACCTGATCGAGAAAATCAAGCAGCATGCTCGTCACACCTAATTCCGCATTCATATTCATATTCAAATATTCACAAATAACTATATATCGACTTCCTGATGCATGTGCCTATACATATCTATATATGTGTATATATAAATATGTACATACATATGCGTTTCTGTACACCTCTAGATCCTGCATATGCGTGCGCGTCTTTTCACAGAGAGGAAACAAAAATGCGACAAAACGGGGCGGAGAGCTTTTCTTTCTACGGACATAGCAGTTCGCATATACATATATGTATACGTGTATATCTTGTGCTAGATACGCTTGTGTACGTGAGTATCGCTTTGTGTGCGCGGCGGTCGCACGAGATGTAGGTGGGAGAACACGCCTGTGCGAATGCACTTGAGGTCCTTGCAGCACGCCTTCATCTGATAGAAGCAGCGCGCGTACCCGCCTGCGCATGCAGAACGCATGCAGGGATGTGTGAGCGGGAGAGACAAGAGAACAACAGCACGTCGCGACTTGTGGGCGTGTGCCCGCCACAGCAACTGTAGCGAAAAGTGGAAGCCTGACTTGCAAGGAATGCAGGAATGCTACGAAGAGCATCACTTCTCCCACGAGAAAAGAGGAAGACAAGCGCACCACTTCTCCGAAGTCTGTACATATATGTATGCGTCGGTATACCAGTTAGTAGCAGCAGCTATATTTTCTGTAGAGATTGAATTTATGTGAAAAAATACTCTTTTGTGCGCGTGCGTACACCTCGTCCTCTGCACGTGTTTCTTCTCCTGCCGATTTCGCGCAGTTACTGGACGTGGGCATTTCTGTAGCGCACCACTTCATTTGGGCAAAGCTCTCTGTGATAGCGCGTCAGTCTCCACGCACCCGCTCTCATGCAGCGATTGACGAGTGTGGCACTGCATGCGTGCTTCCCGTGGGAAGTTTTGTCAGCAGCGCCCCAGATGGCCGCGCGAGCTGCCTCGGCAGCAAAGACGAGGTGTAAACGTGTGTGCGAGAGATCCAGGCATCCTCCTCATCTAATGGATATAGACAGGTGTAGACACGTACACAGAAAGAAGGTGAAAAGAGACAGAAAGAGAGGAGAAGGAGAGGAACAAATAGAGGAGAGGAAAGGAAGAGATCAAACTGGAGACACGCGTGCATTCCATACAGCAAAATTGATGCGCCCGTCTGGATGTATACAGACACGGGGACGGGAAGGCGAGATGTCAGAGATGCATACACAGCTAGACATATAGGGATGTACAGAGAGCCCCGCGCAGGGGCCTAACGAAGGAGAGGGAAGGCAGAAGAAGACACACAGGGGACACACGCGTGGACGCAATCAAGCGTCGAGAGAGAGAATTAATGCTGCTGCATAGGTGGGGAGGCACTGAGACAGGGAGGAGGAAATACTGCAGTTCCAGAATGTGGAAGCAGTACGAGACGGAAAACCGACAGAAGAACTGCAAAAATGCAGCTCTTTCTCAAATGCACGTATGTCTCTGCGCCCGTTCCGTTGGCAAGCAGGCGTCGCCCTTTTTCCGGGTCAGGAATTCTTGGTGTTGCACAAAAAATGTTGTAGCTCTGCAAAAGTCTACACGTCCGTTTCGCGTGTACGCGCAAAATGCACTTCGACAGCTGTACGCATGAGTCCTCTACACTTCTTCTTACCTTAGTATTTTTGTGTGCATGTGTCTGACTGTGTGGATATATATATATATATATATTACATATATGTTTGTATATATCTGTGTATACCACTACGTTTATATGTGTGGTGCGCAGCTTCCTACTGCACTAATAAGCCACACTTAAACTACGCTCAGGCCCGCACACGGGGCTCGCCAAGATCTGCGCCAGAACGAAAAATTCGTGAGCATATCCTCCAGTCGCGCACGGCCCAAAAAAAATCGTTTTTTTCGGAAGTGGATTTCTCCGTGTAGAGATACGAAAAAACTTGTATTTCCTGTCAGCAGCATTCCTTTCCTGCAGAAGATGTAAATTTTGCGCCCCCCGCGAAGCGACGCACACCCACACACACGTGCCTTGTTCTGGTGTACGTACGGCGCAAGCCGATGGGGGAGCGGTCCGCAGACAGAACCGCCTTTCTTTTTCGAACTTCTTCTCCTCCGCGTCGTCCTTCTTCGAGCCCCTTGCTCAGCGAAGGCGGAAGAATTCCACGACGCTGCTGGTTACCTTCAGCAGCCATCTCATTTCCGCAGAGCAAACGCTACGGTCCTTCACATGCTACACACACAGGTGTCTACGGTGTACGTACACCTTGCATACGACTCCTGTGTAGCCGTACAATATACGCACACACCTACAAGGAGCATAAGATGCCCACCTTTCTTCTATGTGCATGTTTGTTGCAAACGGAGACACACATAATGGGACTTACAAATACACCCAAGAATACCCCCACACACATATATACAGGTATAGATATAAAAGTATATTCGTATGCATATGTATATATATGGAGAGAGGTAGACGCGCGTAGATTATTCTGTATGTATATATACAAACGTATGTGTGTACCCATCACCGTTTCCCCCCGATAAAATTTTGCTTCTGGAGCTCTGACCGCAAGCACTGCTTCAACGAGTTCACCAGCGCGGCAAACGATGGGGCCTCCGCACCCACTTCTATACACCTATACACATGTACATATATGTGTCACGAATGGCAGAAACGACTTTTCTCCTTCATGCGATATTCTGCTGGTGCCGATGTCTTGCTCCTTCTGCAGCAGTGCACGGAGGCAAGGAAAACTGCATTTGGTTCACGTTGTGCCCGAGTGTTCTTCCCGCTGTTCGTGTGACTCTCTGCGTTTTAAAGCTATTTCTTCCTAGCGCGCGTGAGTTTCTCCTTTTCCGTCTTCTTCGTCTTCTTCATCGTCCTCGGGTCTTGACTGCATGCCAGCAAGAAGAGAGGAGAAAAGCGAAGCGAGCCCTCCCCCCCCCGCCCCCAGCAAAGGCCTGGGCTGCTGCCCGATCAAGCGTTTCTCTATTTCCGCGATGCACTTGAGAAAAAAGTCGTCCTTCCGCAAAATCAAGTGATACTTCTGCTGCAGCAGCAAGAAGAAACTTCTGTCTTTGCCCTTGCACGCTTGCACCAGCAAGTACGCCACTTGGAAAGGAGCGGGGACCTGCAGCAGTCACGTTTGCCCCACCACACTCACACGTGCGTATTTAGGCGCACTGCCTGCCCGCTGTAAAGTCAACATGTATATAGGGAAGAAATAACTTGGACCTTCCCTGCAAAGATGTGAAAATGAGAGAGCTAATCAACTTCATACCCCCCGCGTACACAGAGAGAAGTGATAAACACAGCTACAGAGACAGAGACAGAGACAGAAAGAGACCACGCGGCGGCATACAGTCTGCACAGGTGTATATATAATCATATAATCGAACACTCCTTTCCTACTGACATTCTACATTATAGATATTGAGAGTAGTACACATATATATATATATATATATATATATGTGGATATATGTGTGTATGTTGAGAGAGTGCGAGAAAGATGGGGAGTGAGGAAGGCAGAGAAGAAGAGAGAAGTGTAGGGGAGGAGGTGCAGGCACACGCAGGAAGATTTATTTTTTAACGAAGACAAATAAGTCACCTTCTAGAGAAAATTATCTTATAGATTCACGAGAAGAAATGCGTGCACGAGCAGTAGAAAGCGCGACCCAAACGGACGTGTACGCGAGGATATGAAGAGACACCTGCGGATACGATCCATTCCACGTTGATAAAAGAAGAAAAAGAAGAGCAGGTTGTACGTATATCACTCGCACAAAGACGAGGCCACACATATATATGATATGCGTAGACACAGACATATACAGAGAGAGACACACATACTGAGACAAAGGAAAAGGCGAGAATAAGTTCGACGTATACATGTATATATATGTGTATATATATAAAGAGATACAGAGAGAAAAATAGAGAGGGGGCTGTACACAAAGTTATACAGAGTGAAATGGACAGAGATATATTGAAATACATATGGATGTATAGAGAGTAGTATAGGCAAAGGTATAGAAAGTGAGACGAACAGATTAGAGCGAGACACGCAGACAGATCTCCTCATACAGAGACGTATATACACAGAGGGAGAGAAAGCAACATATATATATATACATATGTTTGTATATATACGTGGAAAGGAGGGCGTGGAAACGGGAGAGTGGCACACACTACGCACGGCAAATATGTCACCACACCCGCCTAAGGGGGTGGTATATATATATATATATAAATGCTTCACAGATGTGTACACCCAAACTAATATGTGTATATATATATATATGTTCGAAATGTGCAAGGTGACACATATATATATATACGTGTATACATAGGGAGAGAGGGGGATCGGCAATGAATCTGCCCATGTGTAAAGATATATATATGTATATATATGAATATGCATATGTATATAGAGGTACACAAGAGTATGTTATATATATTGATTAAATAACACGTAAAGATACGCACATCTGCGTGAATACAGTTGCAAATATTTGGAGAGAGGAACACGTGTCTTTCCATGTGCCGCCGTGGACGTGATGATATACAGCGCTTTGCAGCAGCAACAGCGGCAGAGCAACGAAAGAAACAGACGCAACAGCCACGGGTGATGCAAAAGCGCCTGCAGAAACGCAGCAGCAGAAACAGCAACAGCAGCCGCCACAGCAGCAGCACGTGCCGCAGGCGCAGAAGCAGCAGCAGCACACGCAGCAGAAGCAGGGGCAGCAGGTGCAGCAGGAGGAGGAGCAACGGGAGAAAAAGCAGCAGAAAGGAATATCAGCAGCAGCAGGAAAGGAGAGAGAGAGGAAGAGAGAGAAAAGCCATGCAGGGCCGAGGGATCCTCGAGAAACGCAACAAAGCGGGGAAGACTCCTGAGGTCCACATATGTCGTAAAGCGTTTCTTCTGATTTTGAGTATCTGAACACTTGGCACGGAAGCCTTAGAAGCGCTTCGTAAATATGAGGATTTTTGACTTTCATCCGTGCGCACACATGAAAGAAGTGATTTTGTCGCGAGAGTGAGGAGTATCATCTGTGGGGTGTTGTACTCACGTTGGGAGAGCTCCAGTCTTGACCAGCTAGCTCGAGCAGCTGTTCTGCTGTCTCAACATCCTTCAAACAGAGAAGAATGAGAACAACCCGCAGCCAAAAAAGTGGTCTCTCTCGCACGTAGCCTTCCGTCTCCCACTCTCGCAACTGCAGCAAACAAGCCGCGCAGCAGCAGCACCGGCAGCTGTCAGAGACAGACGGGGTAGCAGCCGAAGAAAGGCGACAAGAAATAAAACGTGGGACAGGAAGGACGGAGAACTGACGGATCCTCGAGACGAAGAAGAAGAAAAGGAATAGAAGAAAAGAGAAGAAGAAAGCGGCGACCGGATAAATGAGGAACCCTGAAGCAGCAGAAGACGAAGAGTGTGCGAGAAGGGAGACGCAGAAGCACGAGAAGAAGAAGAGAAGGCGGAAAGGGAGGACGTCGAAGAAGAAGAAGAAAAGAAAGCGGAAAGGAAAGGGAGGAAAAGGAGGCCAGTAAGAGCAGAAGAAGAATCTCCGCGAGAAGCGACGACCCGGAGAAACGAAGAGGAAGGGAGACATGCGGAGAACGGGGAGGAGCAGAAGAAGAACTGCAGCAGGATCGAGAGGGCCAAGAAGGAAGAGGCGGACCGAAGGGAGAAATTAGACAAAGCAGAAGAATCCGCAGTAGAGACAAGAAGGGTAGGTGGACAGAAAGTGGCCGAAAGAACCGAAGCAGGGCGATTAACGGACGCAAAAAGAGGTTACGGACAACGTGAAGTATGGAGGACACGTCGCAAATCTCAGGAGGGGAGACACCCTCGCCGTAGGAATTCACGTGGAAGATTTGAAGGTGAAGAAGAAGTTGATGTTCTGCTGAGAGCCGTAATGAAGGCCCAAATACCAGGCACACAGCAGCCAAGGAAGTCCGCAGGAAGCGACGCAGGCCGCTGCAGCTCCTCTCACGCCGAAGCTGCCGTCCCTCCTCCCATCCGTCTCCCCCTGCTGCTGTTGCTGCTGCCATGGAAACCACCTCTCTGCTGTTTTGCGGCGCGCTTCCTACTGCTGCTGCTGCCTGACGGTCAATTTGCTGCCGCTGCAGCTGCTCGTGCTGCCGCGTCGGCAGCCCCTCTCTTCGTGTGTACGTGTGAAGCGACTCGTTTCTCCCTCTTTCGCCGTCTTCTCTCGAGGAACCGAGCAGTCCCTTCTTCCTTCGTATGTCTGTGGAAGGAGGTGTATACTTTCGTCTCTGTATCTCTGGACAAAAAGTGACCCCGTCCCTGTGTCTACACACGGGGAGTAATACACACCCACGCATAAGAGAGAGGAAAATTTGTAACTTCACCTATGCGTAGACACATGCATGCATTACAACATATATATATATATATATGTATTCGTACGTACGTATGTGGTTGTGTACAGGGAAATAGGTATGTGTTGTACAGATATACAGACATATGTGTATATATATGAATAGAGACATATATACATATATATAAATATTTACACAGAGAGAGAAGGACAGAGGCATAGAGAGCACGGGAAGAGAAGAAGGAAAGTGTGAAGGGACAAACGAATACATCCGAAAGGCATCAAAAACGACAGCTGCAAAGTCGTATCACAGGAGTCTACGTTCGCTCTTCTCATCTACAAAGAAATTGCAAGAAAAGAAGAGAAGTGAAGAAAACACGTCCGGAGGACGCACAGAACGAAAGGACCTTCCACCAGCAGAACTCGCTGCTGCTTTTCCTTCTCCTCCTCCTCCACTCTCTCGCTCGGTGTCTCCTGCCGTCTCCCCCTCTGTGTGTCTCCTGCTGTCCCCCTCTCTCTGCGTGTCTCCTGCTGTCCCCCTCTCTCTGTGTGTCTCCTGCCGTCTCCCTCTCTGTGTCTCCCTCTCTGTGTGTCTCCTGCCGTCTCCCTCTCTGTGTCTCCCTCTCTGTGTGTCTCCTGCCGTCTCCTTCTTTCCGTCTCCCCCGCGTTCTCCCTTCTGTCCTTCTCCTCTTTTCGTCTCCTCTTCGTTCTTCTCTGTGCTTCTCTGCTTCTGCCGCCGTTTCCCGTTTTCCGCTGCGGCGCGCGGGGGACGCAGGAGCAGCAGAACAGCAGCAGCCCACCCCACACCAGCCCGCGCGGCACGTACCAGCATGGCGAGAGCTCGAGCGTCTCTGCAGAAAATTAGGTGACCCTGCAAAGGGGCATCAGCAAGGCAGAAACCGCGCACAAATATATACGCAGAAGAAAGCTACGAATGACTTCTCTTCCTCCGTTTCCTCCTCTGTCTCTTCGACAGGTGGGAGCAGCAAACGACGTTCACACGCAAAAAGCTATTCGCTATCGCGTCTCTTTTCTTCGTTGTATCTCTTTTCTTCGACACATGGCAGGAACCTACCACACATGCAGAGAAAACTATCCATCACTTTCTCTTCGTCTCCCTCCCTTGCACACACAAACATCCATATCCGCATACACGGCAAATTCTCCACGCACACCCGTATATGTGTGTGTCTGCGTGTGTACGTACACCGCATACCACACATATACACACACCGGTGAAAGCACACAGATTTATCTCTCCTATATCAATATACACATATATATATATATGTGTGACATACATATATACATATATATATGTGTGTATATGTTGAAATATGTACAGAACGATGTATATAGGTGTGTAGGTTTAGATAGAGAGATAGAGAGACACATCTGCGTATAAGAGAAGAGAAAAAGATTGGCGGGTGAATTTGTCCAGAAACGCCTACGAAGAAACTTCTTCTCCTGACAGCAGAAAAACCCTCCACACCTACTGCCCCACACACGGAGACAGAGACGGCTCCGCAGAGAAGCAGCAAAGCGTCCCCAGCAGAGAAAAAGTGCCTTCCTCGCAATTGCCAAAGCGACAGCACTACCTGCTGAGACTGCCCACACATGTGTGCATGCATATAAAGGAGAAGAACCGACGGCGTGTACATATGCATAGTAATTTCACTACCTACACGAAGAAGAAAGTCACCTCACGTACATCTACACACTCGTACATATATACAGAGAGAGAGATATATGTATAGGTAGATAGATAGGTAGATAGGCGGGTACATGTAGACACAGACACGTACACGGAAGTGGATGTAATAAAGACCGGTCCTCGTCAATACTCATCAAAATTACTACACAGATATATACACAGGTAGGTACCTATACACATTCATACAGCCAGACATATACACGTGTATGTGCGTATACATCTACATTCATACATTCATATATATATATATAGACGTGTACACAGAAATCTATGTAAAAACACAAGTGCATGCGTCACTACTAATCAAAAAAATACGACCATACATATATACATGTAGGCAGTGAATATATACACACATACACACAATCATATAAGTATGTGTATGTGCGTATACACATGCAGCGGCACATACGTAGGACAAAAAGAGAAATCCTCACAAACATATATGTGTGAAGATACGTGGGAATCCTCCTCCCACATGTATAGAAATACGAAGGAAAACAGTTACTCTCCATCTTTCTCTCGATATATATGTACGTGCCCTTTAAATACAACACGTCTATTGATTGAGACATATATATATATATATATATATACATACGTACATGTGTATATATATACACGTAGACGGACATACATATATGTATACATATGATGACGCGGTACGGCCCAGACGGCCGCAGAGACACACGTGCGTAGATACAACTGAATCCCAGCGCTGATGTATGTACACATATATACATGTTTGTAGAGTTTGTTTTCTACGTGCATATGTATACATACACATATATGTAGAGACATGAATGCGTAGCCTTTCTTGCTATCTCTCTTTTTCTGTTTCTCGTGCCAGTGAGAAGAACAGGGGCGGGTCTGGGGATTACCTGACACTGCCCGTAGCGCTGTTCTTTGCGGTACGCGTCTGCTGCCGCTCGGTGTAGACGCACATCTCCGAAAGGCTGCGCGGCAGAGCGGGAATTTCGAATCGCCCTGGACATCGTGAGACAGAAACAAAGGGCAGAGACAGAAGCAGAAAAGGAGACACAGATGTAGACGCAGCAGGAGCGGCAGCAGCAGCGACCACAAGGCAGCTGCTGCAGCAACAGCAGCGGCACGACCTCTGCAGCGGCAGTACCGGCAGCAGCGTGACGGCCCCAGCAGCAGCAGCAGAAGCGGCAGCAGCAATAGCGACGGAGACCGGGCGGCAGGAGAAGACGAAGCAGCAGCGGCAGCACGAGCCGCAAAAGCAGCAAAAAAGAACAGCGTCACCGACAACGCCAAGATAAGCGCAGCAGCAGCAGCTTCAGCAGTGCGCCGCAGACAGCAACAAATTTTTTTTTCGGCGAGACAGCGTTACGGCAAAAGCGGCAGCAGCGCAGTCGGGTGCTGGGAAGAAAAACAGCAGCAATACTACATTTTCTCGTCTCTCGGAACTCGTATATCCTCTCAGCAGCTCTTCATCCATCCCCACAAAAACCACCGTCATACCACATGCATTCATCTATTCATACACATATAAATATCTAAATTATGTACACAAATATACATACATATATATATACTTACATATCTACCTATATATATATACATACGCATATGTAGATATCGATATGTCTCTACACACATACTACGTATATACACATACACATATCTAAACCACATATAGATACATGCATACATGAACTAACATATATAAACGGGTATGAACACATATTCACACATATGTGTACACGTAAATCTATCTATCTATATATATATCTGCATAGGTATAGAAAAAAGTGCGTGTTTATATATATGTGTAAGAGGTCGCTGGAGTGTACATACACTCCTCTGAGGTGGTCCGGTAGTGCTTGTCTCTTTTGTTGTTTTGTCTGTCACCTGTTGATAAATTTGTACTTTCCGCGGCCTCTTCCTCCGGCTTCTGCAATGGCGTAAAAGAGCTCCCTGATCTGCAGGCGGCGAGCCCGTCCGGTACGTACATGCAACAAAGAAACAGCAACATACGCTGGAGCTCCGTGTCTACTTTTTCCGCATTTAATCCTGAGAAAGACGTCCCCCTTGACGCGCGCGCCCGACGCAGTTCATACGAAACGAGCCAAAGAGAAAGGGAGGTGAAGACGAAAACTCCGACCGACACAGAGAAAGACAAACAGAAAGAAAAAGAGAGGGTGAACTTTTTCCAAGGACATGGCAGCCAAAGACATGCATAGACATGAGAGATACACACACGGGGACGTCTGAAGGAGATTCTACCGCTGCAGTCCTTCGACCAGCTTGTCTCTCCCCGTCTCGCCGAGGAGCGTTGCAAGAGAAAACCGGGAAGGGATACAGAAAAAGAAACGCACAGAAAAGTGAAGGGGAGACACACAGAAAGAGAAACGGAGACGGACAGGAAAGAGACGGGGAGACATGAAGAGAAACGGAAGATGAAAGAGGGACAGACAGAAGAGAGACGGGGAGGCAGACAGAAAGGAGACGGAGAGACACGAAGAGAAGCAGAAAGTGAATAGAGAGACACGGGGGAAGAGAAATGGAGACGGGGAGACAGCGACAGAGACGGAGACGGAGACAGCGGCTGAGACGGAGAAGAATAGAGACACACAGAAAGTGAAGGAAAGACAGAGAGGGAGAGGATCTTTCACAATATTCCCGGCTTGAAACACGGAGACAAGTGCCCCAGGGCGAGGGAGCTGCTGAGAAGACGACGACACTTCTGCGGGTACTTCGCCCCCGCGGCAGAAACGGCAGCAGCACTGGTGCGCACGTCCCGTGTGTTGCAGCAGCCTGCGCGGTGACTTCCCTCATAAGAAAAAGAGAGGAAGGGGAAATCGAGTAGAAGACGTGTTTCTCGGTTGCAAATAGTCGCGTCGCATCAGCGAGGGAGAAGAAACCAGGAGGAACGTAGCCACCCCGTTGAAACGAGCAGGAACATGACGACGGGGTAAGGGAGCGCTGCCCGCAGCAGTGCAGCGTACGACTACTCACGACGGAGACGCGCACAGAGAGGAGAGAAACAGCAGCAGCAGTCGTCGAAGAAGAAGCACCGCAGCAGCGTCGGTTGTGTCGACGAAGCAGCGCGGAGACGAGACGTCGCCTGCAGCGTGCAGCAACGACTCGAAGGGGAGACGGCGAGACGCAGCGAAAGAGAAACGAAAGTGCGCGCGAAGAAGAAGAAGAAGAAAAGGAGGGCAACGTGCGCGGGGGAGAAGAAGATTTACGCAGGGTGAGCAGAAACGAGTGCGGTAAAAGAAATGGCGAGGCCTGCGAAGACGACAGTGGGGTGGTGAAGAGAAAGAGAAGATCGAGCGGCACAGAAACTGCAGCAAACTTGTGGAGTGAAGGAGGGAACAGACGTTTACGAAGCGAAGATCCACACGCGGCAGGCTGGGGCGGCGAACCGATGCAAAACGGATGGCGAGACGCGCTGCAACGCAAACGCGTGAGGAGACGGACGACGAGGAGACGGCGGAGGAGAAAACGGGGAGACGCAGAAGAGAAAATTGGGTGACGCAGAAGAGACAACAAAAGAGGGAGGATACTCGTAAGGAAGACCTCACGCATCGCAGCAGCAGGAACATGTGTGCAACGTCATATGACTGCAGCAGCAGCGGCAGCAGCAGCAACTGCGCTGCGACGAACTTGTGGTTCGTCAACAACACATGCACGCCACCACCTATGGCTGTTCCTTTTGGGCTGTTTTCCCCCTACTATTGCTACTAAAATAAACAACTCCTGCGAAGCTGTTCCTCTCCCGACTGCCTCCATCGTTGAAAGAAGACGTGCACGCGCGGGCAGCAGATAAAGATGAAGCAGCCGCAGGCAGCAGCAAAGAGCTTCTTCCCATTCCTCTCGAGAGTGCAGGGCCCACAGACGTGGCCTCGCCGAGATCTTCTGCAGACTACGAACTGCAGAGACGCACGAGCGCGCAGCTGGCCTTTGCTTCACTTCTCCCTTTCTGCGACTTTTTTTCTTCCTCTTCCTCGTCGAAACACGTGCAAACCTGGTGGCACACCACCTGCTTTGTGTTTTGCTGGCGGAATTTCTGGTCCCGGGACGGCCGCCTCGCCCCGCGCGGGTGCATTTCCCATCTAACAAATACGCGTGTGCCTGCGTGGATGAATTCCTCACTGCCCACCTCTCCCAGGGAAGTGAATGGCTAGCTGCGGCTCCACCAGCTCCTACGTCAATCGACGTCCGCAGACACTTATATCTACGGACGGTGTGGGGGGCACACAGACGGAGACACACAGCGAGCGAGACAGAGACAGCGAGCGAGACAGAGACAGAAAGCTTTGCAAGAAATGGCGGAGAACAGTTCTTCAACAGACAGTACTACCCCACCATCACCCTCGAACGCTTCTGTGAATATGCAAGTGGATCCCCGCAGCGGAAGAAAAGAGAGGAGGAGACACTCACAGAGAGGGAGACGGGAAAGGACAGAAAAAAAGATGCTCCTTCACGCTTCACTCGGTGAAAAGGAAAAGAGAAGAAATGGGTGTGGAAGTGCGAGGAGAGGACGAGGAGATCAGACGTCGACTGCAAGCGCGCAGAGGCGCAGCAGAGAAGCGCAGCAGCACACGAGAAAGACGACCAGAGAGAGACGCAGAGGGAGAGCAGCAGAACCGAGGCGGGGGAACAACTTCGTCGAGGACACAACAAATAGACGGAGGTCTACACGGAGACGTTTATGATTGACTGGGTGGGCAGAGGAAAACTGCCTGAACAGAGACACGGGTGCCGAAACAGCAGGAGACACTTCCGCACGGAGTCGACGAAGAGCCGCAGCGACCGAAGAAAAAACGAAGGAATCCACAGAAAAGCAGGTGTCCACCGTTAGAACAGAGAAAGTGAAATACACAGGGACACAGACATATTCACACATATATGCAGAAAGTCAGAGATACAGACACAGACACACCAATACATACATAGAGAGGGAGATAGAGACACACACATACATATATGTATATTTGTGGAGAGAGAAGTACATCGACGGAGTAGCATGTGTAGAAATATATGGAGATTTGTACGCACACACACACACAGATAATGGTACAGACAAATTGAGGGTGGAACGATACGAAGATGTGTACTTGGGTTTCCTGCAGAGAAGCAAGTTGCATGCGTCTAAAGGAGTGTGTGTACATCTTGTGACGTTTTTCCCAAGAAAAGGCGGCAAAAGTGGGGAGAGAAGAAGACTCACTTGCAGAACATGCTCCTCATCCATGATGTGTTCTTCTTCTAGACACGAAAGCAAACTCATACTCAAGTCCACAGCAAGTTCTTCCTGCTGCAGCGCTGCACACACCAACAGCAGCAGTCGCGCAAGAGGCGCCCCGCAGCAGCACACCACAGCAAAAAAGACACTTGCAGAGTCTACCGTACGGGCAGCAGCAGCAGGAGCTGCAGCAGAAGCAGGTACTGCAGCAGGGCAGCAGCAGCAGGGAGAGCAGCAGCCGGAGAAGCAGCGGCAGGAGCAGCGCAGCAGGGGAAACAGCTGCAGGAGCCGCGGCAGCAGCAGGAGAGGCACAACAGCAGAGCAGCAGCAGCAGTGGCATAAGCCGCAGTGGTGGCAGGGCTACAGTAACAGAGAGAAGGGAAGAAAAGAAGCGGCAGCACGAGGGGCAGCAGGCACACGGGAAATTGCATAGGAGAGTCACTGCTGTCGCTGCTGCTACTGGTGCTGATGCTATAGCTCGTGCTACTACTGCTGTTGTTGCTGCTGCTCCTGCGCCTGCTGCTTCTGTTCCTGCTGCTCGCCCTGCGGGTGCTGCTGTTGCTCTTCCTGCTACCCCTGCTGCTGTTCCTCCTGCTGTTGCTGCTGCGGTTGCTGTTGCTGCTGCGGTTGCTGTTGCTGCTGTTGCTGCTGCTGCAGCTGTTGCTGCTGCTGTGTGGGGTGGCAGTGTTACAGGCGAATTTCAGGGCATAGTAACGACAGAGTTCTGTTGCCATCGTGAAGTCCTGCTTGGCTAGATATCTGGGAAAAAAGAAAACACAGCAGCACATCACTCACTATTCTGAGCAACACGAAAGGAACGACGTCATCTACACGCGAGACACACATTCAGATAAAAAGAAAAAAAGTCGCAGATACACACACATACATATA
This sequence comes from Sarcocystis neurona, assembly GCA_000727475.1. NCBI lineage: Eukaryota > Apicomplexa > Conoidasida > Eucoccidiorida > Sarcocystidae > Sarcocystis > Sarcocystis neurona. The sequence goes on from KL647296.1 coordinate 3,676,377, forward strand.
CACATACATACATATACACATACATGCATATATACATATATACATATATATATGTATATATATGTGTATATGTATATATGTGTGTATATATATATACATATGTATATATATACGCATGCATATTTATACATATATCTATATACCCGAGATACGTCTCTACGCTCTGCAGTGACTCACAACGTGAAAATCTCAAGTCATAGTCGTGGTGCCATAATCTTATTTATATATACACACATATACATATATATACATATATATATATATACACATATATATATATGTATATGTGTATATTCATATGTACATTCACATATATATATTTGTGTGTAATGTAACTCGGTGTATGAGGACGAAGAGAGTGTTCATACACCGGATATTCGCTTCCTGGGTCAAGATGAAAACTCCTCCCTGCACTATTCACGTAGAATCGAGGAACATGTCCGCACTCGCCCGCGACAGAAATATGAAAAGAAAGAGACACACACAAACACGCACACACAAAAAGACGAAGAAAAAAAAAGAAAGACAGCAGGTGCGCATCAAGCTGTCCATACACATATATATAATATTAGATATATTTATATATATAGTTATATATGTGTATACATTATATATGCATATATACATATTTACTCTGTATGTATACATAGTACACACATATATTTAATACACATATGTAATACATATATAATATATATAACACATACGTATATATTATATATATGTATATATCATATATATACATACGTGTATTTTATGTATATACATAACGTACATGTATATGGTGGTGCATATACAGAAACACTAGGGTAGTATAAATATGTAGTCAAACGGAGATGTATAGAGAGACACGAAAAAAGATGAAAGTGGGATCCTTCACAAAGAGCCGGAATAACGAGCTAATCTCTTCATATACATACATAAAGAGAGATTCACATATATATATATATATATGTACATGTATGGGTATATATATATATGTGCATGTATGGATATATATATATATGTACATGTATGGATATATATATATATGTACATGTATGGATATATATATATATGTACATGTATGGATATATATATATATATATATGTACATGTATGGATATATATATATGTGCATGTATGGATATATATATATATATATGTACATGTATGGATATATATATATATATGGTGCATGTATGGATATATATATATATGGACCATGTATGGATATATATAGTATATAT
>KL647296.1:3678271-3743179 GCA_000727475.1 Sarcocystis neurona
ATATATGTGCATGTATGATATATATATATATATGTACATGTATGGATATATATATATATATATATATGTACATGTATGGATATATATATATATATGTATGCATATTTAGAGTATACACGTAGGTGTGAAGAATCATGAAAAGCAGAAGAAATCTCCGTGGCGTAGGGGAGCGAAGTATTTCGTATGTGTCTTGGCGTTTGCAGAAATTCCTCGACACCGCAGACACCTACCCGCTGCTCCACTAATTTCTACGTGATTCACTCCTCTTAAAACGTGTCCATATATGAAATACTCTTGACGTACAGCCCCAGAATATATATATATATATACACATATGCGTATGTGTATCTATATATATCTATACGTGTAGATGTTATACATGTATATATATGTACGTATGGTTATACTCGTATGTGTGCATGCATATACATATATATATATATAGGGAGAGAGAGAGAGAGAGCACATATTTATATATATATCCAGCGAGCCACAGCAAAGACGAAGAGAGAGATACGTATATTGAGAGAGAAGTATATATATAAAGAGAGTGAGCACATATAGAGAGTGAGCGAGAGACCCCACACACATAGAAAGAGATACATACATTGAGAGAGAGAGAGAGATACATACATATATATATATATATGTATATATATATGTGTGTATATATATATACATATATATATGTATATATTTATGTATATATGTATATATATGTGTATATATATATATATGTAGATAAAGAGGGAGACGACACATAAAGAGAGAGACACAGCATGTATGTAGAGAGAGAGAGATACGTACGTTGAGATACATACATACGTATATATATATATATAAAGGAAGACAGCAAAAGGGAAACATATATATATACATATAGAGTGAGTGACGGACACTGTTGTAGGTGTAGAAAGGTAGGCAGGAATAGGTGTGGATATTACGGGTCGCGAGGGTGGCGATGGACGAAGACCGAAAAGAAGAGACGGTGAAGAAAAGAGCAGAGAAACGAAGAACAGCAGAGAGAAAAACGGGCACACAGGCACCTACAGCAGGGGAAGAGAAAAAAAGAGATACGGAGAGAAAAAGACAAAGACAAAAAAGCACCCACGGCCTGCCACTGCCTCTGGATAACTATACACACAAATATCTCCCTCCCCACATATATACATATCTGTGTCCATATGCACATATATATATATATGTACGTCTCTCTCTCTCTATATATATATATATCTCCCTCTCTCTCCCTATACATGTACAGATATATATGCATTTTCTTCCACTCGCTCTGTATATATATATGTGTCTCTATGTATATGTGTATTTCTCCCACTCTCTCTCTGTAGACATACGTATATGTATGTGTACACTTTTTCTCTCTCCTTTACATGCCTATGTGCGTGTCCTTTTCTGTGCGTCTCTGCTTTTTGTGAGGATTCGTCACTTCTTTCTTTACCTGAAGTAGAGAGTCCTGACCAGCTGCTGAGCATCGTAGCAGCCGTCGGAAGAAATTTTTTTGTCGATCGACGCGATGACGCGGTACGGCAGCTGCACCGTCCTCTCCCTGCCGATCCACCGTCCGCCCTCCACTTCTCTGCTTCCCGCTTCTCTCCGCATTTTCACAATTTTGCTGGCCCGCCCGTCCTCGGCGCTTCCCAACCCTTTCTTTCGCGTTGCCTCCACCGAGTCACACATATACATATATATACATATATGCGTACATATACAGCCTCTGTTGATATGCGTGAAGCGCTGGGCAGAGCGGACTTCCCTCCTCTTCACCGTGGCTCGAGCGGCAACACAAAATTCCACCCCTTTTCCAATTGCGTGGGGAAACTCCGCACCTAATCGACCATATATGTGTGTGCCCACGTATGGGTGGGTACGCATGGATGTATGGATACGTAGGTGGACAGCAGGTGGAGCTACACAGAAACTTGCCAAGATATAAACAGAGTTTCACCCAGACAAATATCCACGCGGATAGGGCACAAACACACACACACATGCATATATATATATATATATATACTTCGGGGTGCACTTATATTCGCATGCAGTTCATATATATATATGTATGCTTATATTACAGACGAAGACACAGAAAGGTCAATAGGCGTACTAGGCACGTAATAGACGTGCAGGGAAGAAAAGAAAGAGAAAGAGAGGGAGAAACACGCCGATGGACGTAATCGATTGTTATTTATGGCATCGAAGAATACTTCACGAGAAAGACAGAAATGAATTATCCGTCCGTGCCCCCCCCTTCAGAAATAGAGACGCCTCAGCAGCAGCTGCTGCTGCCCAGAGAGAGACGCTCTGCCCCTTCTCGCTGTTGTTTCGTGTGCGAACCCGCCACTAACACTCCGACAAATTTTCGCTCTCGAACCAACTTTCTCCGTCTTTTTCTGTCAAAGAGGACCCTCGCTTTCACTACTTAAATAGAGACACACCCCTCCTCACGAATTTGAAGATACGTAAATAGCGAAGGAGACGGAGACAGCGGAGACAGACATATATATATAGATATATGTATATGTATTTAGATATAGGTATAGACATACGTAAGGAGTTCCATACACCGATAGATATATCCAAAAAAAGAGGTACTCGTTTTATTTTCTCCTGGAGACTGATATATATATATATGCACGCAGGTCACCTTTCCCCGTCCCCCCTGGTACGGCTTGCCAGCATGTAGTGAAGTAATTCACAGAGGGGATAAAAAAGTGCGCGTCACTCTTTTTTCACGCGCGTTTGAAGAAAAAAGTGAAGTGATTGAGAGACGAAGAACGGGGTGGAAAATATTAGAGAGCGAGACTTCTCAAAAGGACGGAAAGGAGGAAATGCGACAGCGAGAACAGCGGCTCCGAAGACAGACACCTGCGGCGGACGCGCAACAAGAAGCGGAGAGGGCTCTTCGACCTGCCAAAAAATGTGGAAATCAAGTAGTAGACAAAAGAGGCAAAACGCTGCGTTCAAACAACAGGAGAGGGAAGCGAATTCCTCGTCAAAAATGAGAAGGGACTCGACGCGACTAAATAAACAGGAAATTCAAAGAGGGCTAAAAAGAGGAAAATAAGAGTGGTTACAAAGAGCAAACAGGAAGCTGCATACTTATGATGTGGACTTTCACGAAAGCAAATGAATCCTCCACCGCCTACATGTATATATGTATGCAATTTTCTACAGTTTTCATACATATACACATACACGTAGATATATGTATATGCAAGTAGAGGTGGAAGATAGATGGCTGTGGGCATACAAAGACGTGGCTGGGTTGTGAAATTGTCCGCTGTGAACAGCCGAGTATATGCGCAATTCTTCACGAGAGACGGAAATTCAAAAGAGAGGGAGGGGCAGACGATCAGGAACCGCACCAAGTAGTAGTAATCTGCACGAAATAGGGAAGGATATATAAAAGTGTAGAAAGCCAGGAAAGCTACACACACGCGTCTTCGCAGGTGTGTCGTCTACTATTGTACGACAACGCGACACATATATATATATATATAGATGCAGATACAGGGAGATGGACAGAAACAGCTGCACCAGTGTGTGGAGGGACGGAGACAAAAGAAGATATGGAAAAATACAGAGGAGCGTGTGACGAGGAAGAACAGCAGACGCTGGCTGATTTGGAAGGAGAATGCCGAAGAGAAGCGAAGAAAACGTGACCCGCCAAAGGCGAGGACAGGACACGGGAAACGGCTGTGAAAGACGGACGAACGATGGGGCAGAGGATGAAGTCCACGCAGAACAGGCAGCGCAGGGAAGAGACAGTGTGAAGAGAAGACGAAGACGAGGGAAAGAAGTATGAACACGGTCAATGTTTCTGAGATAGGCCAGCAGCCAACCTCAAACAGTTTCTTATAATTCACTTCTTTACGCTGTGTGTAAGCGGAATCACAGTTGCGATGGAAAAGAGGAGAAATGTAGGGCACACGGATGGAAACTAGCGACTGCAGCGAGAGGACGTGGACGACAACTACGTGGAACACAAGTTTTCATGCCTCTTGAGAACGAAGGAATAGAAGGAAGCTTGAACAGACGGCGAAGGTAACAAGTCGAAGACAGGTGAGGACAATGTATATAAAAGAAGCCAGAAGAGCAACCAGAGGATGCAACACAGTGAAGGGTTGTCGTCCGAAAAGAAGTGCGAAGGCTGGGTTCCCACGATGTCAGCAAAAATCCACAGGTCTGGTGAATAAGAAGTTCACGACGTCGATGATGAGAAGATGCAAGAAAGTAATGTTAAAATTTCCTAGGTATACTGATCCACCCAACTGCGAAAAAACGAAATTTTTCCACGCGGGAGAACGTGGAAGTCAACCCTCCTCGCACACGCTGCTGTCCCTCGACGGCAACGAGATGAAGGCTTCTTTAGTTTGCATACAGTGATGATTAGACAGGAACGATGAAAGAGTGAAGGGGTGCAGCGAAAAGTGAACGAACAAAAAGATTACCACAAGGTGTGTCCGCGGGAGCGGCACGAGAGAAAGGACGCGACACAAAACGGATTGGAGGCGTCTCAGAGGAAGACAAGGGAGAGGAGAAAGCATCGAGAGGATTCAGTCGCAAAGAAAGACGACAAACGAAGAGAAGATGGGAGGAAAAGAGGAAGGAAGGGAGAAGACAGAAAAAGGATGATAACCAGGAGCTAACGTGCTTAAGAAGAGAGACACAAAGGATAGAAACGCAGCCGGACGAACCTAGTGGAAGCGACGAGGAAGCAAAAGTAGATAAATGAAAGATCAGAAGACGACGATTATACGTGCGACAAAGAAAGAAAAAGGAGACGGAAACAGAAGGAAAGGGGAAACAGAGTTGAAGAGAATACCGCCGTGGTGGGCCCGCTGCAGGTGCGCGCAGCCGACCGATGTTTATTTACTATAAGCCAAAGGAAATGCGGCAGATGCGTCTTCAATGGACTGGAAAAAGAGGAGGAAAAGCAGAAGTTGCATTGAATCGTCAGCATGCACGACACTTGTCGAAAAGTCGGCAACGGGCCGCGCCAACCAGCACAGTCCATATACGTTCGAAAAAGTCGTGTTGTGAATATTCCAGAGAGTTGTGAGCCTGGTTTGCATCCTCTCTCATCTATATGTGGCCATTCTCTATACACAAAATACTAGTATCGTCGTCTCTGTGTGCTGCCGAGTGGCCTCTGTGTATCACATCCATTTCCTCGACCACACCGAGGCCTGCCACTGTATGACGCGTCTCGCGCAAAGGCAAAGACAACTTCGTCTACTATAGATTTGTGCAACGCATTTTCTACAATTTGTGCACCTCTCCAGTACATGTATCTTCCCATTTCTTCACGTAATCCCTCATCAGAGCAGCGCTCTCTACGTATGTGCAGTGCTTCTGTAGTGGCCTCGCTGAAAAGGGGGGTGGGCGCCGCGCGTTGTCCTGTGTGTGTGACGGGGGGTGTGTGTACGCCGGTCGGCAGTGCGGGTTCTACGGCGTTATGGCCGAAACCCAGCGGATTGTGGACAACGACCAGCTAAAAAGTAGCGCGATGAACGAGTTGGATAGAGACACACAAAAGGGGCTGAACTTGCCCTTTTTCCGGATATTTGAAGCGGAAACAGTCGCCCTCCGTGACTAGGTATGACACTACTCGAAGGGTACACCAGTGCACACACGCACACACTCTGTCTCTTGCGAAACAGGAAAACTACTTGTGTTGACGTCTGTCTTTTTTTCAGGATTTTTTTCCCACACCGTGACTAACCAATTTTATCGGTTCATCTTTCGTCCTCTTCCCCGCCTACCCTGTATATTTCGACTCCCCTTCCCTCCTCGACATTCGTTTGCCTCCTCTTTCAATTGTCTTACCCATCCTCGTTCCTTCGTCATCTCTTTTCCATTCCCATTCACCAGTACCGCGGCTCATTTCTCCTGTCCGCTTGCGTGTCTTCCTCTGTTCTCCGCCTCTTCCTCTCCCTGGCCGCACTCTCTTCTCTCTCCGGTCTCACACGGCTCACAGCCGTGCGACACCCGCACACTGCAATGCTACTAGTCGTATTCCTCAGTCTGTGCGGCTTCGGTCCTCGTCTTCCTTCGATCTTCGTGCATTTACCTCTCGAGGCTGTTTCAGAGAAGGAAAGAAAGCGAAGAAGAAGGAAGAAGAAGATAAGGAGAGGGAAGGAAGAGAACACGAACCCGCGCCCTCACGCAGTCAATCAGTACAGAAATGGCCTTTTCTTCTCTTCCTGAGACACAACCCCAATTAGAGGGCACTCACGTCTATGATAGAATAAGCAGGTGCTCGTGCTTGTTCCCGTTTGCATTGTATCCCGGAAAGAGCACACTACACACGAATATTTCTTGAGTCTTCGTGCCTCCTGCCGCTGCCAAAGTGACCGGAGAGATAAAACACCGTTCAGTTTCATCGCCGCAAACACCCACACACACACACCCACACACAGAACTACTAATATCCCGGCTCGTAATCGCACAAGTTCCCCTCAAATGTATATGCATATGCACATTACCACATATGTTGTGCTCGTGATGCCGCTTCTCCCGTCTGTGCTCCTGCTCTTTGTCGGAGTCCTCCTTTTGCTCTTATTCTCCCTTCTTGCCGCCTGGACTATCGCGGTTGCATTTCCACGCTGTCTTCTCGCCGGCACACGTGCATATCTGTCTTCTTTCTCTATGTCTTGGTCTTCTCTACCCTTTTTTGCCCTTTCCTGGTGGATGCCCCGATTCTACTCTCAGTGCCGTTGCCAGAGGCACTCGTTCCCCGCCTCCTGATCTACTGCGACTAAAAATCTTCAGAAAAGGAGCACTAGCAGGAGCAGCTGCTTCCGCAAAAGCACGGGTGACACTCCAGGGCAGGCGTGAAAGGGGAGGATAGAGAGAACAAAGAGGAGAAGACTCTTCTTTATACTGTGGTCGATAGTAGTAACAAATGGAGGGGACTGAGACAGTTGAGCTACTACTGCAGCAACAACTTCTGTTGCACGGGACGACTGTGTGATAACTCCGTACAAAAATCTCCACTCTACAGAAACGGATCGCAACAGCGACTTGCAGAGATAGAAAATTCTCCTCAACCTCTAGTCACACACCGTCTTCCTCTACACACACGTATTTCGCGCTGTTTGCCTTTCTCTCCCTCTTCTTTCTCTGCACAGCTCCATATATGCGCGTCCATACATGCTCGTAAATGCCCGTGTAAGGGACCACCGGCGGAAACACCGAAGCACGCGCAGCAGCCCCTACCGTTACATCTGCATGCCAACGTAAAGATTGACGACCTTTCCTGTTTCTCTCTGTCTCTCTCTCTGTATCTATATGCATATTATATATACATGTGGGTATATACTGGAAACGTAGGTATACCTGCCCCTCGATGCCCGTGCATGCACATATATGCGTATATGTATAGATAAATGGAGGAGAGATGCTCTCTAGGTATCTGCCGCGACTTGCTTCTGCGCAGGACAGTCTTTCTTTACTTACAGTCCTCCTGTGTATATCTGTGTCTCTGCCTTTGCGTATAGAGATTCCTCTATTTTTCGTCAAGACCAGGCGGTAGCTGGTATCCACCCTTGCTCGTTTAATAGATTTGCACGTGTGAAGTGCTCCTACTATCAAGAGAGAGATTGTGTAACACTACGTAGATGTGTTCTGCCACGTCATTTTCTCCCCGTGCATCTGCTGAAGAAGATACTCGATCGGTAGTGCTGTGCAGCAGACATGACTGCTGCTGCTGCTTCTGCCTGTAAAACCCGGCAACACGAAGAAGAAGAACGAAGCCTTTCGAGCTGTTGCTACTGCCACAGCATTACGTCTACTTAACTTGAACCTGTCTTTATCTGACGTCTTCGTTGCTGCGCGTGTATTCGTCTCGCCTGCGGCGAGGCTCCCGCTGCAGCAGCAGCAGCAGTAACGATGGCAAGCAGCAGCAGAGCAGCAGCGGAAGGCGGCAGCGCTTCTTCGCTGCTGCAGGGACGGCCACAAGCTGCTCCAGCAGCAGCAGAAGACAGAACAGGAATAGGGAAAGGAGGAAGCGCTGGTGCTGCTGCAGCACCCGCAGGAGGAGCGACGGCAACAACAGCGACAGCGGCGGCAGCAGTCGCAGCAGCGACAGCGACAGCAGCAGATGTAGCAACAGCAGCAGGGAGAGGCGGAAGAGAAACAGCAGCAGCGCGAGGACAGAGGCAGCTGAAGAGGCGGAAGTCTTTACTGAGCGCGCAGCTTAGTGAACTGCAGGAATCTTTGCCAGCTGTTTTCCGCGTAGAGAGAGAAAAAGTGCTGCCAACAGCGGGGGGGGCCGAAGCATTCCAGAACAGCAGCATTCGCAGCGGAGAGGAAGGAGAGGCAGACGAGGCAAGCCACCAAGGAAGAGGAAGAAGAAGTGGCAGCAGCAAAGACATGAGAAAAGAGAGCGGAGAAGGAGAAGTGGGCGAGGAGAGCGACAGCAGGGCAAGCGAGAAATTGACGAAAAAACGCAGGAGAGGGGGAGAAGAAGAAGAAATTGTGGCCCCAGCTGCAGGAGAAGAAGACTGTTCTTCAATTCCGGGAGAAGAGCAGCTGCTTGAGGCCGAAGAACGAGAGCGGCAGCAAGCCCAAAATTATAAGGCCATCTTCATCCCGCTGGATCCTGTCTTAAGCAAAGAAATCAACTGCGAAATTCTCAATACCGACATACGCAAGTATCCGTGGAAGAGAACTCGTTTCGGTACAAAAAGTTTTACATATATACATCTTTGTTGATATATTGACGCGTGTACGTATATATATTGATACGCGCATGTATCTGTTGATATATACGCCTATATATATGTACATTTATATTGATACGCATACGTATATATATATGTACACGTCATACTACAAGACGCACACGTATATGGACAAACACACACATATGTGTGTGAGTGTGTGTCTTCACGGCATGCGAAGAAAGGGGCAGTTGCTGCAGTGTACAGACACTACAGCTATCGCAATTAACAGCGACCACGTTTGCTTCCTCGGCGTTGCGGTGTACAGACACACGCCTTGCCCCACACACATTGGTGAGGGGACCTTGTTCTGCAGAAAATGAAAGCCGTCGTGAGTATATTCACACTCTTAGATACGAGCACTTCTCCCCTTTTGGGGTCACGAAACTGCGGCCGTGTACGTATGTTTCGAAGACGTAGTACAGTCACTCAGCCCGTGCTGCTCCTCTCTGTCTCGGTCTCTGTTACTTCCGGCGCGAAGTGCGTCTCCATCGCGAAAGTCACATACAAGGGACACCTGCTGCATTGATAGAGGCGATTTGCGTCTCCAGGATACACCAGTGTTTGTACATGAGAGACGCGTCGAGTGGTGTATCCTGCGGTGTACGTACACTCCAGGTGTGTGTGGACTTGGAGTGTACGTACACCTCCTCGGTTGAAAGGAGATCTCGGGTGTACGTACACCGTAGCAACATCCGCACCTGGCCGTGGATTCGCTTGTCTCGGAATATATCTCCATGAAGTTGTCGGTGTAGTGTTTTCCACTCTGTGGCTAGCTTCTGCTCCGCTTTCTTCTTTTGCAGGAGATGTGTACTACTCCCCCCGCTACAGCGACGACCGCTACACGTACCGACACGTCATTCTCTCCCGTGGCGTCCGTAAAGAAGCCGAAAAACTTGCCGCCGGCATGCCTGGTAAAAGTCGTCGTCGCTGTCTCTTTTCTTGGAGGGGCTTCTGGAGAAGGGCCCGTACATTAGCCGTCCACCTGTGGCGAGCATTTCTCCTGAGTCGAAGTTGCTCGTCCAGACTTGTGACTGCGGCTGAGTCATTCTCCCCGCATAACAACGAAAATTTCCTCAGTCGCACAAATGTAGAGAAAACGAGTATATGTCTGCGTTGCACAGAAGGCAATGTGGACCTTACTGCGAAAGTCTAGTCTCTACTCCCTTGAAACACGTCTGTATAGGCACTTAGCTGCAACGTAGCGTATAGAAGAAAATATGTTACATTTCCTCTCCTTTATAGGTACACATACGGCTGCATTCCTGTGAGTATGCGCCGATGAACTTTCCTTTCTTGTCTTTAATCTAGGTTCCTTGGTACACGTCGCAGCAGTGTATTCTGAAATTCGATATGTTTTATACATGCAGCATTTATTCTTGTGGAAATAAATCAATCCCTTCCTCTTTCCGCACCCTCTGTCGTAATTCCGCAGAATACGCTCCTGCATGCTGGAAATCGCACCCTCCCTCTTCACCACGAGCAAGGAGGGTGCGGCCTGCTGCTGCACCGGCACTCCACAGATATGTGTAGATATTTGCTTGTGCTTTCACTCGTCTAGAATTCTATCTCAGCTTGTGTATATGTGAATCATCTGCCCTCAGATGCTGGGAGAAATTCCTATTCATATATATATTATATAGAGATGCAGGTCGCACACTTTTCCAGGTGCTGCAGACCTCACCTCTGTGTTCTAGTGGCGCCTGCAGTCCACACACATCTCCTCTCGCAGCATGAACAGCCCCTACGAAAATTTATACGCATGAATATCCCGCATGTATGTAGGTGTATATACACATGCATGATTTTCCTATATATGCATATTTCTATCCTGTATATGTACATATATGTATATGTGAAATCCCGTATATATCTATATACATATATATATATATATATATATCTGTGTCGATGAATCTCCCACATATATATGTATACATTTGAATATCTCACAGGTCTACAACCACACATATATACATATGTATATAGGTTTAAAGACCTCTGAGTATGCACATATCTGTATAAAGGCGCATGTTTACTGCTATATACGTGTATGTTTGTCTGCATTTGGTTGTTTGGCTACTGCGGATGTAGAAGGAGTTCTTGTGGAGATATATTCACCCGTGCGTACCTCTCTGTTTTGGCGCCGCCGTCTGCACGTGTCGCTTTCTGCAGCGCAGAGGGACAGGGGACTGCTGCTCTGCGCTCCTGGTGTGGGTCTCCTGCAGGAGTCGTGGGTGCTGGCAACTTTTTCCTCCTTTTCGATGAAAAGAGAAACTTCACTGCTCGAAGAGAAGTCTTTGTGTGTGCGTGGCTTTGAGTAGTCTCTTCGGCGCGTGTGTATTTCTTCCGCTCGTTTTTGTCTTCGTGGGGAGGGTGAACGCGAAGAAGTCTTCCTCCGTCCATCGGGAGGGCCCTCCGTTTTCACTTTCGTCTTTTCTGCGCGTGCTTCGCCTGTTCCACCCTTTCTCTCTCTTTTTGCCCGGAAGAAATATACGCACACACGTGGCAAATGTCTGCTGGACTGCTTCCCACGCAGTGGCATTCCCGCCCTCTCTTGCTGCGTCGCTGCAACCAGCGCGCCGTCGGCTGCCCCTGTCTTTCTCTGCCTTTTGTTGAAAAACAGGAAATTTGCTGACGGAAGACATGTTCATGCACTGTCTCGGAATTACGCTGTCGCCTGGGTGGTCTCATTTTATGATCTTCAACCGAAAGTTAAAAGAGTTAATTCTGCGCCGTCCGAAAGAGGAGCCCGGGGCTGCAACCGACAACAACAAATTCAAAATTGACGGCGCACCTGGCGAAGGTGACGAGGTGTGCTGTGCACTCCTTTGCACACAACCTTTCCTCTCAACAGGAAAAAGTTCGCTATATATATGTGTGTCCTTGTCTCTCTCATAAAGAACTTCGCCATATATATGTGTGTCCGTGTCTCTCTCTTTGTGACTGTGTGAACGCGTCTGTGTATATGTGTGTGTGTGTGTAGTATATAATAAATAGGCATATGCTAGAATAGAGGTACACATAGATTGTGTGCGTAGGTGTAGATGTACGTATGCTGGGGTGGATGTCCGGGAATATATGTGCTTAGGAGGTTGCGTATATGTCTGGGTACGTCTGCATGCGGTGAAGAAAAGGAGAGAGCCTATATATACCCGTCTGTATCTGTACGAGGAGTAAGCTGGTCACAGTAGAGAGTTTCCTGCAGATGAATCGGAAGAGCTGTATATGCGCACGCGCGCGCGTCAAAGACAGCAAAATTTCTCAAGAGGTAAAACATGTTTCTGAAAGTCTCTGTGTCCGAGGACGCGATGCGTGCGTGTCTAAGCGTGAAACATACATATATCTATACACAGAGAGGAAGGTAAATACACGCACATATGTGTGTGCCTACGTATATATGTATCTGTGCGTATACGTGCAGGTATGTACAGAGAGGCATTTTCTGCATGAAAAATGCGCGTGCTTGCAGGGACACGTAGTAGAAGGAGGTACGGAGAAAAAAAGATAGAGATGGACGCGTAAGTAGCGAACTCACGTAGGTTGATAGGTAGAGACAGATATGGATAGACAGGCAGATACAGATGGATAGACAGATAGCCGTAGACAGGTAGACAGACATGGGTAGATGGCTTCGGGTAGATGGGTAGCTATGGAGAGGTTGATAGGTGTGGTTAAATAAATATAGGTAGACGTGTGTAGTTCTGCACAGGTAGAGAGACCTCGATCGCTCTAGGTAGTTATAGACGGACAGAAAGAAATGTATAGGTAGCTACAGCTATGGATGAATAGGTAGAAATAGATAGGTAGGTGAATGTAGAGCGGTGGTATTGATAGGCAGCTGCACATAGTTAAAAGTAGGTAGGCAGCAATAGATAGGTGGGTGGATGTATAGATAGATGGTTCGTAGGGTCTATATAGATGTAGGCAGATATAGACTGGTAGCTATAGATAGGGACGTAAATATATAGATAGATAGGTATATGGATATAAATAGCTGTAGTTAAGGAGGTGGGTAGATAGAAATAGGTAGATGAACGTAGGTAATAAATGTAGATAGACAGCTACAGATAGGTAAGTAGAAATAAGTGGATAGCAATAGATAGATTGGTAGGTATAGATAGATAAAGGGAATACAGATATAAATACAGGTAGCTGTAGATAGGTAGCTAGACGGCTATAGACAGGTAGGTCGACATTGATAGGGAGGCCGATAACTATAGAGGTTGGGTAGATAAATTGACAGACAAGCGGATATAGGCAGATATAGCTAGACACGACTACAGATAGGTAAATAGAAAGAAATAGATGGCAACATATTGGTGGATAGATATAAGTAAATAGATGGACACCGGTACATCTAGGTGAACAGCTATAGATAGCCAGAACTAGTAGATAGCAGGAGACAGGTAGATAAATATAGATAGATATAAATACATATATATATGTTATTGTAGGCAGATAACTATAGAGAATTGATAGACACAGATGGCTAGAAGTAGAGAGACGTAGAAAAGAGAAGCTGTAGACAAGTAGGCATAAGTAAAATTTATTTGCAGGGGTATAGGAGGTTGAATAGACGGATGCTCGCACGCAAACAAGGAGTCGCAGATCTACGACTAGGCCACCCTGTAAACAAATAGATGTAAATATATACATATGTGTATATCTATCCATATAGATGTACTGATGCAGGAAAGAAGGCACACGAATGCGTGAAGATCGCGGGGACAGAAATGCAGATAGGCCCGCACATTCAAACAGAGAGAGACGTGGAGACGTATATTCGTGTATGTATCAGATATACGTGTGCAACTTAAATATACAACACGCGAAGCGCAAAAGAAGAACTTGTACCGCCCGTCCTCCTACGGTGGAGGATATACATTGCTATGTATCATATCTATTTTTTCTTTACCTATCCATTGCTATCTACTTATTTCGACTCACCCTATCTGCAGCCGTCTATCTACAGTCACCTAAACGCCAGAGATAGAAATTAAAGTGAAAGTACATTCGCAGGTGTGTACGTGGGTGGAGAACGGCTGCTCGCATGGGACGCCTGTACGTGGCTGTGCTGCATGCGTCCATAGACGCCTATACATTTATAATATGTGCGTACATGTGTGTGAGTATCTCTCTGCGGCCTCCCTTTATGTGGATATATGTATATCTCTCTGCAGCCTCCTTCCGTGTGTTATCCACGCGTCTAATGCTTGTCTCTCTCTTTGTATCGATATATGTGTGGATACACATATGGGGGTAATGCAGGTGTGTCACTCGGCAGCGCGTTTCTCTGTAAGAATTGTGGACTTCGTATCAACGCGTGTGTGTGGATGTGTGTATACACACGCATCTGTGTATGCGTCTGCGTAGAAATTGATAGAGGCAGCTGCTTTTACAAGGTTGCTGCCGCTGCTGCTAGTCCTGCTGGGACTGACTGCTGAGGTTGAAGAACAAAGGTAGTACATGCAGAGTTTCTTTGGGAAGAGAAACGAAGGCGTGTTATCCTGGAGTGTAGCATGAAGACGTGCTGCTGTAGATTACGTGTCATTAGATATATATGCATATGTATTTGTCTACAATAATACGCATGCATACATACATATATAATACCTATATGTGATTTATCTATATATATGTGGCTCACGCTGTATCATAGAGGTACACATAGAGCGAGAGAGGGAGAGACACACAGATGTGGACACGTATATCTTCTTGAGACTTGTTCTTTTATATTTGACGTTACCCACCTACGCGTGTATTATGCGTACCTATATACGTATACTATATTATATGTGATATAGACGTATATATGTGGCCTCCGCTATATCGTAGAGATACACACACAAAGAGAGAGTAAAATGAAGTGTATACACACAGATGTATTTCTTAGACTTACTTCAATGAATACGCCTTTACGCACCTGTATATATATATATGTATGTATGTGGGAAGGGGGGCCTAACGCTGAGGCAAATGCGGCTACTGCTTCTTCGCTGCTGTCCACGCTGCTGCAGCTCCTGCGCGCGGTGCTGCTACTTCCTCCGTTGCTGCTACGGCTGCTGTTGCCGATGCTGCTGCGGGAGTCAGCAATTGCCAGCAGCAAATGGTGTCGGCGTGGGCATTTCTTGCGATTCTTGAGTGTACAAGACTTCTAAGGAAGTCCTCAGACTAACAACGAAAAGATGGGTACTTCACGCTTTTGTAAATGTGTACGCGTGTGTGGTGAACGATGCCTCAGGCCTGTATTTACGGCACGTTGCTCAGGTAAAGATTAAGCTCTATACATACATATATATATATATATGTTGTTAGGTGGCTACATATATATGCGTGTATATATATATATATATGCGTACTTAGAAAGGGAGTTACGTGTATATACGCATATATATATGTATATGTTTGTGTATGCGTGCTTGTGTATATATGTAGGTGAAGTCAATAATGAGAATATCAAAACGTTGATGAATGACATTCGGATGTGTGTGGGTTTGTTTGTGTGTTTTTTTAAGATTGATGTAGACAGCGATGATGACGAGGTCGTTGCTACCGCTGCTGAGTCGAACGCATGCAACAACAAAGACGTGTCTCTTGCCGGTCCGCCGCCCAGCAGCAGCAGCATCCCCCAGGAGAGAGCGCGCGTGCACGCAGAACCGGCAGCAGCAGCAGCACCAACAGCAGAAAGAGAAGCAGCGGGAGCAGCGGAAAGAGCCACAGCAGCAGCACGACAGCAGCGGGCACCTGCGTTCGGAGCAGCGAGAGAAGCAGGAGGAGAAGCAACAAGAGGACGGGGAGAGGCAGAAGGAGTCACAAGACAGGAGGACGAAGAAGGAGAAGAAATAGACAGGTACAACGTGTCTCAGACAACGTCCTGCGATGCCGCTTCCTTCTCCAGAGAGGAGGCCGCCGCAGCAGCTGCAGCTGCAGGACGGAGGCTTAGCGTGTTTCTCTCCTTTGAGCAGCAACAGCAGCAGCGCGGAACAGGCGACTTCTCGTTGCATCAGCAGCAGGCTTGCGAGCAGCAGCGCCAAGATTATTACGAAGAGCTGCAGCGGGAGGGGGAGGAAGAGGAGAAGGAGGAGCGACAGTACGGCCGACAGCAGGAGCAGCAGCATCATCGGCAGTCCCACGTGGAGGAGGAAGAGCAGCAGCAGGACCTCCCGGAGAGGCGGCTGTTGCATCACGTCGCTGCTGCTGTTGCTGCTGCCGCCCACGCAGAAGAGCAGCGCGACGATGAAGAAGTTCTGCAGAAACAGGATGCTCCCCATATCTATCGGCAGCCACAGCTTGCCCGTCGGTCTGCAGGCGAACCAGCTGCTGCTGTCTCGCATGAAGGTGACACATACAGGCAGCACACCTGCGCACAAAAAACAGCTGCCGCCTCACGGAGGGAAAATCTTTTTCTTCCGCTACCAAAAAGCCACCAGACTTGTTCGGGGGTGCTTCAACGGCACCTCGACGACCAAGAACACAGATCGCATCCTGCTTGCGCTCCGCTGCAGCGACCCTACTCTGCTGTCCAGGCTGCTGCTGCTGCGCTTCCGCCTTTCCCCCGCAGCAGCTGTGCAGAGCCAGAACCTGCTGCTGGTGTTGCTGCTGTCGACCCCTTCCGGGCAGCGCATCATCGCCGTCTCCTCCGAAGTGTCCTCCTGCAGCAAGCTGCGGCTCGCGTCAGCGCTCGTGATAATTCTGCTCCAGCTGCTGGTTCTGCTGCTGCTGCTGGTGATAACTTAGCGCGCAGGGCGGCGCGCTGCGGCAGTGCTGCCGATGTCCGTGGGTTGGTAGCCTCCTGCTGCAGTGCACAGCAACAGCAGGTGGTGGAGGAGGACGTGGAGCAGCAGCAGCAGCAGCTGGTTTTCGCCCCAGCGAGGCAACAACAGCAGCTGCTGCTGCCTCTTCCGTCGTCCTCTCTTCAACAACAGCAGTTTGCCACAGACTGGCGCCTACTGGCCCCACGCAGCAGAGCCGCTTTGTCGGCTGCTTCAGCAGCAGCAGTCGACGAAGAGCAGCAACAGGAGAAGGAAGGGCACAACAAAGAGGCGGGAGAATCAGAGAGAAGCAGCTGCACTTTTTCGTCACTCTTCCGCTGCGCAGCAGTAGTACCTGCAGGAAGAAGGAGTGCCACTGCAGCAGCTGTGGCAGCAGCACAAGGAGGAACAGCAGCGGGAAGGATAACGACAGAAGGACCTGCTGCGGAGGACGCAGCAATGACAGCAGCACAGAGAACTGCAGCAACAGCAGGGGGAAGGAGTGCTGTTGCAGCAGCCGGAGAAGGAGCAATAGACGTGGGGCAGCCAACGTGGGAGAATGTAAACGCCTGTCGTGTGCTTGCAGTGGAAGAATGCGACTGTCGTCCTGCTGCTGCTGCAGTGTCGTTTTCTGCAGCGCTTGGCCCTAAGGCGTGTTGCTCGCATTCTGCGGCAGCCGCTCTGCCTCTGTGCGCCACGGACACTACTGCAGCAGCAGCAGTGCGAAATCACAGCAGCAACGTACTACATAGGCAGCACGAACAGACAACGAGCCGCAGAGGAACATATTCAAACAAGAAATACAAGCAGACAGCTGGCTGGCCAGACACACGGTTACTCTGCTATCACGAGCAGCACGAGCAGTCCGCACACTCTGCTGGATCTACTGCTGCTTCTTCTGCTCCTGTTGCTGCTGCTCTTGGGGCTGCTGCTGTTGCCGCTTGTGCTGCAGTAGACGCACGGGCAGGTGGCAGCAGCACCGACAGGACAGGATGGGGGGGGTGCTGTGCTGCCGCAGGGCAACCGCTTTTCCCCTCAGCAGCAGCGACAGCAGTGCTGCAACTCCACAGACCCTTCACGAGACACCAGCAGCAGCAGGAGATACAGAGACAGCAGCAACAACAGCAGCTTCAGCAGCAAGAACAGAAGCAACAACAGAGAATAACAGGGGTGCCGAGAACGTCTCACGGAAGTGAGGGAGTTCCTGGAGCAGCAGGAACGAGGGACTTTGAACCAGCAGCGCATGCAAGGGGAAGTGGAGCTGCTGCTACAGTTGGACCAGGAACAGCAGCAGGGCGTGCAGTAGGACGCACAGGCGCAAAGAAGAGCTGTTGTGTCGCTTTGAGTTGGGATGGAGAGCGTGAAGCAGCCGCAGCAGCAGGAAGAGACTGTTGCAGCAGCAGCTATGGAAGGAGCAGCGATATAAACAGCAGCAGCAATAGCAGCAGACGCTGCAGCAGTACCCTTGGCCACAGCGGCAGCAGTGGAGAGAGCAATCAAAGCTGCACCAGCAGATCTCTGCGCAGCAGCAGTAGCAGCAGCGGCAACGCTTACAACATGCGTCTTCGAAGCAGCAGCCTCGACAAAAATAATAGAGACCAGGGTGATAGTGAAGAGAAGCTGCATGCAGACGAGCTCGTCCTAAGTGTTGGCGACAGCAGTCTGAGAGGCAAGCAAAGGGGAAACAGAACGGCAGCAGGATGCAGCAGCAGAGATTCTTCGGGGGGAAGAAACAACGACCAGAGGAACAGCGGTAGCAACCGCCGTGGCAACAGCAACAGCAACGCCGCTCAGAGAACGTACCTCGGAACAGACATGGGTTGCAGCAGCAGTAGCAGCAGCGACAGCAGCAGCAACAGCACGAGGAGAGTTCCCAGAGGTGGACAGCGCGACGAAGCCGTAGTTGCTGAAAATGCAGAGGAAGAAGGAGTGAGACATGACAGAAAAACAATGCATAGACAGAAAGGTGCTGCTGCAGTGCAACGTGGAGAGAGCAAAGAGTTCCATTCGCAACAACGGCACCAGCAACAGCAACAGCAGCAGCAACAGGAGGGGCAGGACGTTTCCGAGGTAGGAGGAGGAGGAGAGAGGAAGACGCAGAGACGCAGGACAAAGCCAGCGCGACAGGAAGCTGCAGCACGCAGCGGCAAGACAGAATAGTCCTTCCTTTGTATGTTGATCTGTAATATGTATTTATGCGTACGTGTACACGCGTGCATATATATATATATATATATATATGTACATATATATATATACGCACGTGCTATTAAAAGTGCGGGAATGCCATGATACTTGAACAACAATGTGCTAGGATACGCGGGCACGGTATAATACCGATTCCCAAATATTTACGTTAACGCAAAATATTCGCGAAAGCAAAAGGGTCTCCGCACAGGTCCTCATATATATATATATACATGTATATCTGTTGTACAGATTAACAGACACAGACAGATAAGTAGACAGATAGATGTGTATTCGCACAAGTATAATCATACGTGTGTACGCGTACGCATCCACGTATATTTCTATGTATATTTACAGCTCGCTGAATGCATACGTGTGTGCGTATGTAGACACATATATGCACACATACCCGCTGAATACTTGTGTACCAGCGTTTGCTCCGTGTGTGTGTATGTGTCTATCTCTCTGTGTGTGTGCCTGTGTATCTGTGTGTGTGTAATACATGCAAGCAGATTCTCTCTGTGTACCTGTGTATTACGTACCCTTGTAGACGCGAGCACGCGAACCATATGTATACAGTTACTCGTCTGTATCGCCATACACACGTACACACACACAAGTGGTCCTATCTATGTATAAACTTGTCACGGGCGTGCAGGCGAACTCTTATTACCAGACATCTGCTTGTGCACATGTGGATACTTATATGTATATTCGTAGGCACACATGTGCACGTACGTATGGCACGGCAAACGCATACATAAATCCATAAAAGCAGGCACCAGAACAACGTAAACGTGTGCACACCCGTACAAATATATATACATATACATATGCGTAGTTCTCCCGTGTCCACACAACTCCAAAGCAATGCAATCCCGCAAATGTAGGGGTTGTTTAATTCATACGTAGGTGTGTGTGCATACGCGCAACCATCCACCTACACTTCCACTTGTGTTAATATACAGACATCTGTTGTTCTGCAGATACCGAGGCAGCTTTGAATGTGAAATGTGTGCTTGCGCGCAAATCGACAGTGCTTTTGAATTTTAATGGTAGAGAGCCGGCCACTTGGGGACTAGAAACTCTCCAGTGGACAAAAACGATCATGAATCAAAAAAGGCAGATGTTCTTCTGTCTTAGGTCAGCGGGACTTGTACACCAGCATGCAACGATGTACCTGCGCTCCTCTTCTAGTTGTAGATAGGTGAACACAGGAAACACGAAATGAAGATGTAAGCTGTATGTATACTTTCCTGTCCTGCGCTCTTACGTGTGTCCTTACTGACTTTTTATTGTACAGTTTGTAAAGGTGTGCACGCGTAGTAGCGTTGCCTTTCATGCAGAGTTCGGGTACACACGTACGTTGACACATGGGTACTTCCATAACTCACATATGCGCTTACGTATACAGAAACGGTGACATAACTTTTTCAGAACATAGAGCAAAAGTGGCTTAAACACGCGGACGTATACGCGTATGTCGCCTCTATTTGCGTTTGACTCATATACTTGTGTACACGTACGCGTCGACGTGACGCTGCAAGAGACGTGTGACTTCGGACCACGAAAATAAGTAATTTGCACTTTAAAGGCGGTAGGCGTATATATTTCGCCTGGTAATATGTTTGAGTTCTGCGTGGGCCTCCTCGACCACACCCCCCTCAAGCTTGCTGCACAGTTGTTGCACCCGTCACCTCCTCCATAGTTCTAATGCATCAACTCGATCTCATACGTCACACTACTCACTACCAGCGTACCACTCCTTTCGATATGCACAACGCTGGCTATTAATGTCATAGAGTTTTATGCTCGTTTTCTCGCCTAACCAAAGTAGTTTGAGAAGGAAACATCGTCGTGCGTCCAGCCCAGCGAAGGCCTCCAGTCTGGCGCAACGTGGAGCACAGGAAAACAGAATGCGGCATGCTGCGCCTCTCTCCTTTTCATGTTTGAGAGAGTGCATCCGAATAGGAGTTACACGGTCGATTAAAGCATTACGGCTACAGTTGTGTCCCAGACATCCCCAAGACACAGACAAGTACTGCACTCTGTGGAAAGTATTGTACGCCTTACAAACTGAGTGTCAGCTCAATTCTGCGCACTTACTGAGTCTCTTAAAATGCGACAGTATTTCTAATCCGAATTTCAAACAGCAGGAAAGTAGGTTCGGTACCATTTGCATATCTGTGCTGCGGATTCTGCAGTGGAAATTGAGACGGTAGTTTTTTGCAGCCGTTTTCGACTTTGCGAGGAAGCTCCCGCCTATGCATTAAAATTATTTGCGGACTCTCAAGGTTTCCTTGCGAGTGCATAAATAACGGCGCAGCGCCGCGGTTGGTACTAAGACGAGAAACTCGTCCTGTGAAGTCTTATTACGTAAGATATTTACGGCAACATCAACACCCTTAGCCACCTTCTCTTCCGCACTCTTATCATTCCTGACTCAACCATTGTGCGCCTGCATAATTTTCATACTCGCTTTCAAGGCCACGCAGCCAAAGAATTGTTCGTCCGCAGCTTGTTACGTTTTGTAACCTGACGCTGTTGAACGTTTTTTTCCGTCCGTGTGCGTGCTCGCGCACAGAGAAACAAGGAATAAACTCACACGCGTTTATCCTGTTTTCAGTAGAGAACCGTAATAAGGCTTCTATGATCAACGACGTTGTGACTGAACACATCAGACAAAACGGTGTGTACTGCTTTGATGCGCAATTCAGCTTCGTTACAGCACTTTCGGTTGCCCCTTTCATGCTGTTTCTTCTGAAAAAAGATCATTTTCACGAGCTGTGGGATAAACTAATGAAAACGCAGTGTGCCTCTGTGTCCACGCCCACGTAGGTTGCATCGTGTTTCATTAAGGTGTAGGTTTTTATGAGAGAGCACTAAGTGTAGAACCCGCGCTTTTTAATTGTAGCAGTAAGTAAAACACACGCCACAGGTGCACACTAGTTCCTCTTTTTTTTAAAGCGAAGTCAAACCGTGTGTTCCACAATGCTAGTTCTACCAGTGGCCTCCCGACCACATTAAAATGTGTGCGCAGGGGCGACGAGACACGATCCGAAATATACGTACGTACGAAAATGCGTAGAGGGTTTAATACGGATGTCATGTTTACACATTTGTGCATATATCGAAAGCATACCTGTATACGCAGGGCAACGATAATCAGAGTGGTTGTTGCCACGCGAGTGGGGTGTACATACGTCCGGCCCACAATAAAATGCCGAACTGCAACTTTTCTGTCTCAACGGAAGAGACAACAGAATATAGTGGGTAATTCGTCCCACAAATCATTGATTCTCGCGAGGGTCAGAAGTCTGTTGCTCGAATTGTTCGCCCTTAAAAAGCTGATCTTCCCGGACTGATTCACTTCCGTTTGTATGTGGCAGAGCGTGAAACTGCGCATGGGCTAATACCTCTCATTTTGCGCGTGTCGTTGGTAGATTGTTGGTGCGTTACTGGTGGAGTCAATTCTCCAAATGGGAAATGACATTACAAAGCAGGAGTCTTACACACACAGAACCAGCTGCAGTCGAGCGTCTCTCAAACGGGTAATGACGTTTAAAGTTGACTGCGCATTTTTGGGCAATCACTGAAAGGCCCTTATAGCGGAGGCCACCGCAGCGGCAGCAGCAAGACTTCGAGCACGATGGGTCCCGTAATGCGACCGAAAGTAGCCGCTCGGACAGCGTAGCCATCAGAAGCCTTCTCAGCCTTACGGAAACGTCTCCGCGGAGGAGCGTAGCAAGATTCTCTCTCCATGGAAAATCTCCCCTCATGGTGCTGAGCTCTGAATGAATATAAAAAAAGAAACCACGCTTCCCTTATCCGTTGCACTACTGCACCTTTAGAGATTTGAAACTCCACTCCTGGCGCGTGAAGAGGTAGCAGTCTCTCTGCTGCCCCAGAGTTAGTGTGACGGACTACATTGAAATGTTTCAGGCTCCTGGGGGTCAGCTGCGCTCTGTTCTAGTGAGTATTTGTTCGAGTTGTTCATTTTAGGTGGTAAACAGTGTTGGAGCTGGACGGTAAAATATTCGAGATCACCCTGCCTTCCACCGAAAGCCGGCGCTGCCGTCAACCAGCTGTTACTGACCGCACTCCTCGTAAACACCTGCAAAACATTTATCCCCCAGGAGGAGTAGAGGGCGAACTAACGAGGAAGGGCCACGAATGTAAAGGAAACCAGCATACCCCTGCATCAGCTGTACAGACAGAAGACACTACTGCTTTCGGCACTAATTGCTCAGACAAAGACAACGGAAGTGTTACACCACAACGAGACAGACCCGCCGACCACACAGAAAGACTGGACGACACCTGCCTGTTCGTAGAGAAGGGAAGTGATAGCACAACATTTTCGAATAAGTGTAATAGGGCTAGAATTAATCACCTATGTCTGGGTACAACAGACAAGACTTCTTCAAAAAATACTGTAAACAATCTAATCGCTGGAAACACGGAAGGGGCGAGTAATGCTACACTACTGAATGAAGGTAACACGACTGGAAGTGATACCCTGTCCCTGAGTACAAAGAAAACGACTTTTTTCAGAAGACAGTGTGGAAAAATATGTCGCAGGAATATCATCAATAAATAAAAAACAGCGCAGCGGAGTAGAACAGCGCTGTACCGGAAGGGAGGTAGACGGGAAACGTGACACGGAGGACGATTGCTGGCCCAGGATACTACAGCATAGGGGGGCACCCGGGGAGAAAAGTGACCCAAACGAACAAAACACCTCGTCGTGGGCCAACGGGGTTCAAACCTCGCTGGAAGGAAAAGGGGCCAAACGAAGCAAGAAGTGGCGGGAAAGCAGTTGCCGCCTTAGCGCTGAAAAAGTGTTCAACGAAGTAATCAACAGTTCGAAGGACGGTACCTTTACACGCGAAGACAGTTCAGAAACCCAGGACGAAGCAGCACGCGAAGCACACCCCTCTACTAGTAGATCTTTTCCTCATTCCTGCTCTACTTCGCCCCGTGTTGCAGAGAGTGTGGAAACAAGCTGGACGGCAGGTGATTGCGTAATTGCTAAGATACTGCTACAAGTGTTATACATACGTAGAAGCCCGAGACTGTAAATCATCATTCATCAAGTCAGTACACGTAAGGGCCCACGTCCGTCGTTCATGGCGCCATACATACATACACATACACACACACACACACACACACACAAACAGGTGCGTGCTTTTATGTCGCAGTGTGTCTATACTTCGGTTTCCTTTCAGTGCGCAGAGAGTCGCGCAAAGGTGCAAACACAAAACCTAAATATCCCTGCAGTTTTCGGGACCCTAAGTACACCACGAACAACCCCCCTCTCCAGCAACTTGCATTCCTCGCTGCCGCTGCGGCAGCCAAAGGAGGATTCACGACAGGCCGAGAAACGCGCCTCAGACGCAACAAGAAATTCACAAGGGCCATAAGTCTGGTAAGCAACTCAGTTGCGGTGAACTTGCTGCCTTGTGCAAAGTACAGATTTCGCAGAAAGAGCCGTTGTGGCTACGAATAGCCTACTACGCCAGCACACCACCAGAACATATAAGAATCTCTGCAAGCAGCAAAGTGGGGAAGCAAAAGGCAACATGAACAATGTGCGCTCTCAGGTGAGGCAGTGAAAACAGACCTTTCCGCTTCCCTGTGTGGTAGTGCAGCATCAAGAACAGCAACCAATCGACACAACGAATATGTCGTACTTAGCTTACGCGTAATTCAGTCCACAAAAGTGTTTTATGTGCAGTAGACTTAGCACAGCTTGCTCGCTACTACATTTTCAATTATGGAACCTTACAGAGAGATTCAGCTCCGCATCTGCAAATATGTGTATATATCCGTGTATAGAGAGATGTGGAGATGCATAGGTACGCGTACGTACACACAGGGGCAGAAGAAACGTAGTGGGTGGATACGCAGGCAGATACGTCACAAACGTAAAGGAGATGAATTAGAATGGTACACCTCAAAAATGCTGAGAAAAAGGTAGACCGCCACATGCGCGGAGAGGTTCGTGTTGTGAATGTGACAAATACGGAAAACCTTCATTGTTCATTGAGCACCTGAGTCGAAAGGGTGTTCCACGTGTGAGTCTGACAGGCACCTGGCACCGGTCAATCTCGCAGTTTACTTGCTAGGACTTCTGCCGTCATTTCCGCCCTGAAGTGGAATGTCCTGCCCCCCCCCCTCTCCAGCTATGTCGGCAGAGTTCTACTCAAGGCTCGAGTTTTGCACCTTCCTACTTTTGCACTTAGATAAAATGCGTGCCTGTATTCGTGTTTGATAAGCTGCGATTGCTGCTGTTGCTGCTGCTGTGACTCCTGCTGCTACTTGGAGCAGCAGCGCGTACTGCGTCGTAAGGGACCTCCTGTGAAAGTGAAGTATGCTCTTTTGCACTCCCACAGAGCGTATAAATGAAGAAGCATCCTGTGAGTGGAGCACGACTGCGGGAGGCACAGAATTAAGGCAAAATTTCTCATTACCTGCCCCGTCACCCCCGTACCAGTGGGCCTAAACAGCAACAAGGTCACTAAGCAGTCGGCAAACATAGCGAAGTTCCACAAGACACTTCGCCGCCGTCGCCATTACGGGATGCATGACCGAGACAAACCGCTGGGGAAAAGCTTGCAAAGGGTGTACCCAGTGGAGTGACCAGTAGAGTGACTCCTTATCTGCCGCGTAGCACAGTCCTTAAAGCTTTCCGCAGTCTTTCATCCTGAGGACCCGCAACAAAACAGATCTGCTAACCGATCAAGATTCCAAATGCCGCGACAGCACAATCCCCCCCAACTCAGGCATCAATTTGCTTAGGATTCAAGTGCGCGACTGCGGTGTGGAGAAAATTCAGAGTGATTGGAAAAATTTTAATTGTGCTCTGCCTAATAGCTGACAAGTCCGGTGTGGAGAAAATTCAGAATGATCGGGAAAATTTTAATTGCGCTCTGCCTAATAGCTGACAAGTCCGGGCACCCGCGGCCGTTATGGTCCTCAACTTCCGGAGGTGTTTCTGCGGACTGCCTAGATGGATAAATCTATCGTATTGCTTCGTGGGCGCTGTGAGCACCGTATGGCGTCTTCGTGTTTGTTCGATAAGGGCATCTACGTGAAGACCTGAGGCCGGCTGTCCCTGCCTTTCGTAGACGAAAAGGAACGGCGTAGACAAGATTTGAAAATGAGGAAATACGTAGAACATGCGCAGCCGCATTACTCGCAGTCCGCCACACCGCAGATGGCCAACATACCTCAGTGTCCAGACACTGATGTATGAATACTACAAAAGATACCCGTGGGTTGAGTCCACAACATAGTGTTTTGAAACCGCACCAACTGCAGTAGCCGCTTACGGCGAATGACCGATTCTTCACTTGCGTCTACGACTGCTCCTTTATAGGCTCATTTTGCTCACGTAGACTGAGTGTGCGCAACTCACTGTCTGTGTTTCAGATGATGCTGTAGAAACGACTACTGCTGTGGTCTCACACAAGGTGCCGCCTCCTGTCTAGACAAATGGTCGTCGACACGGTACACTATCGAAAAACACCGCTACTGCAGATGACTAGGCTACTGCACATGACTAGAGCTAATGAACACGCTCTTCCCTGCGGTAATGTGTCGGTAAAGAACAGCGACAGCAGTTGCAGACGGTGCCCCGTTTAATGTACCACACGAATCCGTAAGTGGTGGTGCTTTTCAACTGGTCTATTGAAGACGAGGGCAAATAGGGGTGGAACCTTTTTCTTTGTCTCAGTGGCAACTGGAAGAAAATATGTGGTGGATTACTTACCCAACGACTGGACAGCCGCTGCCGTTGTAGAGCCCCTGCAGTATGCATGTCTAGGCGGTGCTGCGGTGTGTGTCACAGTCCCTCGTCGAACCTAAACGAGGGATGTCTATCGTGTTGACTTTTCTTCTTGCGACTATGCATTTGTCTTTTTTATCTTTTAAAGTGGTAATTTTGTTTTTCTTGTTGAGCGGCTCTGTGTCTCCAAGTGGGTTTCTCCTGGCTGGCAGCGGTCTCCTCACTTTCCCCACGGATGTTCTGTCGTCCATAGTGTGGTGCCCCAGAGCGCTGACCACAGCAGGTCCATTTCCTTAGTTAAGTCGCATTTTGTCACCAGTACTTGTGCCTGTTCATGTACCTTTGAGGCCCCCATCTTTTGCAGTTGACACGCAAGGCATCTGTTGCTGGTTTTCTTCCCACACACTGTGTCACTGTTTTGAGGACTGTGCCGGTCCCCTATGAGGGTTCAGGTTACCACAGACGCTTCTGTGCTCGACGCTTGTTATACACGTACTCGTGGAAAGCTTAAGTCGTTATTCTCTGCTTGGCCGTTGGCGGAAAGAGTGTACGATTCGACAAGAGTGAGTGGTTTAGAGCCACTGGAGGAAAAATGCCAGTCCTACCAGCACGACTTTTGTGCCTAGTCCAGTGACGAAAAACAGACCTGTTTCCATATCCTCCACACCAACCAGCTGGTGTGGAATTATTTGTGCAGATCTATGCAGGTACTTGTCCATTTACAGTTGGCTGCAGAGGTGTGAGAATTCATTCCTGCGTGCAACAAATTTGAGAATGCCTTCATGAATCTGGCGCTGTGTGCTTCTGCCTTCCAATCAAGGAGATAAACAGTGGCACTTAACAGTCGCAAGTGATACGTGCACAGCACCGTACGCACTTTCTATGCAGTTTGTACCAGAGTCAGGAAGCGTTTTCCGCCGGGCTCTATACACAAAAACATGCAGTTTTCACCTGCTTCTGGACACATTTGTAAACTGATAGAATTATAGTGGTAATCGAACTACATATGTAATCGCACACACAGATCAACTTAAAGGCAACTGCCCCCATCCGCACTCATATATATATATATATATACATATACAAAGTTGCCTCTGTCACTCACCTCCACTACGAACAGCAATATTCGAAAGACACCAAGTCGTCCTTTCAACTATCCTACGCAGTTCCGAAGAATCTGTGCATCCCACTACAATTATATAAAAGAAAGTTGTGCACATAGTGTACACGTGATTCTATACCGGTGGTACGCGATTATATACGCCTCCTCTCTGTAGATATGCAAGGTTTCGTAAGTGTACATACGTGAATGTGCAACGACTGCGTGTAGATATCCACATGCCTCGGAGGACTGTACGTGTAAATAACACAGGTCAAAGCACATTACGCTTTCTTTTTACTTGTGTGACACTGTGGACAAATGCATCCATGAGTTGATTTCGGCCTCCACTTCACCGTAAGGCCGGAGGAGGTGCAGCACACGTGTCCTCTGTTGAGGGATATTTTGTGGCCTGTAAAAGAATATGTCATTCGTCAACTTTGCCGGCGGCAAAACTGCATTTCTCTTCTGAGACTTCCACTTCTGTGTAGTCCTCCTCCCTCCTTACGCACATGGATGTCTGTACCTCCTTGTGTACATATATATGCCGAAGTGTCCACGTACATACATGCATACGCAGATAAATACACGTGTACGTACATATACGTATCTATCTGTACATATGTATATATGTGTATGTATATATATGTATACATGTGAGCAAACCATCGCAGGTTCTCCGTTAAGCCTTGCCGGTCTGCCCGTATAGTTCGATATCTTTTACTTCTGGAACCGTCAATGCAGCTCTCCGTGTCGCGTTGTGTCGCAACAACCCAAAGAGGTTACGCGGAAAGCTTTTTTTCTTTTTCTTGAACTATTCTGAATAATGAGACACGGATTTTGTTTGTGAAAGTTGGGCGCCAGCTGTGTGTTGCTTCTTTGCTTGATCGTCGAAGTAGGAGCCCTCAAGAAGAAACTCCATCATTTACGTCTTCTCTCGCGTTTTCTTCGGCCTCGCCCCGGTCCGGTCGTCCTCTTCTCTTCGAGGTCCACTTTTCTCTGGCCTCCTCTTTTCCTTCTCTTTTTCTGTTACACGCGTTACTCGTCTGCTGCTCTTCTATCTCTTCGCTGATCTTGGCTCACTTCCTCCGGTTCTCCTCTTTGGCCCCCTCTCTTTTTTTACGGCGTCCGTCCCCAGCTGCCCTTGCGTCTGGAGAACTGCAGCAACCAAAATGCAGACGCTTGGGGGGAAGTCGCGTGTTTTTTTCTCTGCTGCTTCCCAACTCTTTCTGCTTCTCGCCGTCACCCTGCTGAACACTGCCCCTTCCTCCGCACTTCAGCTGGACGCCAACGGCCAAGATGGTAACAAACTCGAAACAAACAGGACACTTCACAGGAAGTAAATACGTTCTCGATATACGCCTGTCCCTCCTACACATACGTCTATATTTACGTGTAGCGGCTTATTCGTAGGTGTGTTTGTATGTGAAGATTTCTCTACAGGCGGAGGGTCAAGAGTGTTCACGTATGTGTTTATCTGCACGTGTATGCAGGAATGCATAAAGGCGTCTCTCTACATATTTGTGGACGTATTCGTATGCGCGTACATACGTATATATACAGATATACGTATAAGAACGTGGATATATATGTGTGCATATGTATAAGTGTGTCTATCCGGGGGCAAGTGTATGTATACGAATGCACGCATACGTGAATATATATATATGTATTATGTATATACGTGTAGCTACACGACGCGCCCTCCAAGGCTTAATATTAAGGTGTACGTATGTGTGACCATCAATATTAAAGGGATTTTCACCGTTAATTGTCGTGACTATTTGTATCATATGTGTGTCTGCCCCTGTCCATCTGAATCCATACTCGTACGTACGATTTTGTTCCTTTCTCTCCCTAAATATGAACAAAATTGCCGGCACGTGTACGTATCCATTTGTCCTACGCGCTCCGCATATATATAGATGTGTGTATATTACCACTCGTGAGTCACGTAGGTATGTATGTATTTACATCTGTACGTGTATATGCGTGTAGGACCTGTGTTTGCCAGCAACCTGGTAGACAGCAACTTTGAGAGTAGCTGGTGTGAGCCTCTTGCTTCTCTGTATGTCTTTCATCTAATGTTCCTCTCTTTTCCATCTTACACAACTCCCGTCCCCCGTATTTCTTAGCAGGTGCATCTTACCGGCAGGTTCGTTCCTTCTCCAAATGAATATATATTTGTGGGCTCGCCGTCCTCTCTTCTTGGCTCAGCGTGTGTCTCGCTTTCGTCCCTTGCAGGTGTCTCCTCCCTGCGTCTCGTGGCTGCGTCCGCGCCTCTCCCGCTGTTTTGATTCACCGCGGTGTTTGTGCGTCTTCACTTCAGTCGCATTTCTCGGACGCCGCCGCCCCACCCGCATGCGTCATCTTCTGCACGTGAGGAGGACGCGGGCCTCCGTTTGTGACGGTTTCCTGCGCTGAAGAGGAGAAGCGAACTCGCATTTCTTGGCAACTGGCCTGCCGTCTGCTGCCGACGTGTGCGCGGGCAGACGCCTTCTTCGATCTGCTCACGTCTCGTTTCCGTCTGGCGCTGTTTTCTGAACCTGCAGCTCGGGAAAGTCACTACGAGCTGGTCGTCATCGGCGCCGGCAGCGGGGGACTGGCCTGCGCCCGCCGAGCAGCAGGCTACGGCGTCAAAGTTGCTGTTGTGGAGAACAGCTTAGTCGGCGGAACTTGCGTGAACTACGGCTGCATGCCGAAGAAGGTACTGCAGACGCTCGATTGTCTTCTTCTTCTGCTCTCTCTATGTGTGTGTGTGTGTGCGTGTCTATATATGTAGACACACACGTGTCTCGCTCTCGAGCTGTGTCTACTTGTCTACTTGTGTCTCTCCGTGGGTTTCTTGGCTTATCTTTCTCTGTCCTTCTCGTTGCCCCATCCGGTGTGTCTCCTTCCGTTTCATCGCACATAAGTACACACACACCCACACAGTTATATGTGTGTATGCGTTTCTCTTCCTGTCTCTATCTCTTGAATAGTGCTGTCTTCCTGTAAACACCCGTCTTGTAAATACACACACATATATACATATATGTGTCTCTCTTTGCCCCTCTGTGCCTTTCTCTTGAATATCGCCTTCTCCCTGTATACCCCCACCTTCGTTTTCCCTACGTTTCTGTGTATGTCTCTTTCTGCGTGTACTACTTCTCTCCGTTTGTCGAGAGAACTGTCTCTGTGAAGAAGAGCAGCAGTTTTTCACGTGCAGCAGAAATCCTTCGCAGCAGAGACGGATGTCTCGGCGTCACGATAGAAACACCAGGGATGCAGGACGCATGTAAAGAGTTGATAAATACCCCGCAGCTTCTATGTTGCTGTCGTCCTTCCCCTCTGTACTCACGCTCCCCGCACTTCGTCTTTCTCTGCATCCCCCTTTCTGCCTCGTTGTGTGAGACCGTCTCCCTGGCCCACGGGTAGATAAGTCTCTTTGCAGAGTTATTAGTCAGAGGAGGGTGCAAAAAGCCAAGACTGCCGACGAAAAAGAGGGCGGGCGTGTGTGTGGATGTGGTTTCTGGGAAGGAGAAAGGTGGGTGCATCTGCGTAGAGGAAAGCAGGAGAAACACGCGGGGCAGCTACGCATGTGTAGATGTGTGTGGAAGAATAGGTGCGTTTGTGTGACATTCGTATAGCAACATCAGTTTATGTGGAAATCCGTGGATATATATTTACGCGTATATGCGTGCGGACGCAAGTCTGTCTCTGTCTCTGTGTATATAGACAGACAGAGGTGGACTAGGAGGTACTCGAGGTACACATATGTGTAGCTATGTCTCGCGAGGAAAGCCACGCATATGTGTGCGGGAGGATGAATGTGGACAGATGTATCTTCTACCCATCTCTACTTCTGTGTCCTCTCTTCTCCCAAAAAGCTGCTGGAGAAGCAGCAGCTTCTCTGCTGCTCGGGCGCGGCCATGACTGCTCCGCAGAAAAAAACGCGAGAAAACTATATTTTGAAGCTTCCTCACCACACGCAGCTGCTAACATATATATATATATATATAGAGACAGAGAGAGAGAAAGAGACAAATATATATATATATATATATGTTTCCCCATGTCGCAGGGACACCTACCTACCTATCCGCGCACAGCTGCTGACCTATATATATATATATGTATATGTTTGTCTGTTTCGCAGAGACACCTAGCTCCCTACTCAAACATATATACATATATATATGTATGTGTTTCTCTGTGTGTCTCAAGAGATACTTAGCTCCCTACCCGGACACGTCTTCTCGCATATACATATATATGTATATGTATATATGTGTATCTATCTGTGCTGCAGAGACGGCTAGTTGCCTGCACAGATACAAACACCAACAAATACGTATGTGTGTTTCTCTCACATACCGTCTGGACGGCTGGGTCAGCGTGTTGATAGAAATGTGTACGTATGCGCATATTTGCTAAGCCGGAAGGATATGCGTTCCGGGCCCTTCTTTCACGCAGGTGATGTGGCTTGCTGCTGACGCCGGAGAGACGTATAAAGCGTTGCCGTACTACGGGTTTCTCCCCTGCTCTTCTGACGCGCGAGGAGCGCATGCAGCACGTGGTTGTCCGGCAATCAGAGCAGCAGCAGGAGGCGCCGCAGCGGGAGGAGGAAGAGGAGAACAAGCAGCAGCAGCAGAACAAGGACCCG
This sequence comes from Sarcocystis neurona, assembly GCA_000727475.1. Taxonomy (NCBI): domain Eukaryota; phylum Apicomplexa; class Conoidasida; order Eucoccidiorida; family Sarcocystidae; genus Sarcocystis; species Sarcocystis neurona. The sequence continues at coordinate 3,710,499 of KL647296.1, forward strand.
AGCCGGCGCCTGCGTGTCTGTGGGACGCAGAGAGAGAAGCAGCAGCAAGAGGAGAAGAGGGAAAGGTGTTTGCTTCTGCTTCTGCAGAAAGCGAAGCGGGAAGCAAAGAAGAAGAGGAAACTCGGCACCGCCGCGGCGGAGAAGGGGGAAGAGGAATGTGCTTCTGCTGGAGCGAGCTGCGCACACACCGGCTGATGTACGTGTCTCGACTTCGCTCTATTTTTCAGCAGGCCCTTAAAGACGAAGGAATTCCTTTTTACGGCGCCACGGCTTCGTTTCTGCCTGTTGGGCCAGCTGCGGCTGTTGCTGCTGCAGGGGGAACCCCCCAGCACCCGACCGCCGAGCAGAGCGCTGCAAAAGGAGGACACGGAGCAGCAGCAGCGGCAGCAGCAGGCGTCTCTGCCTCGGGAGCGGTGACACGTGGACCTGCGGGAGAGAGCGCAGAAGCAGCAGCAAACACGAAGAGAGCAGGGGAAGAAGAACAAGAAGGAGCAAGAGATAAAAAACTCTCGTCCGACTCGACAACCCCACACTACAAGCTGCTCCTAACTTTCACCGACGGCTCCACCAAAATAATTTCTGCTGAGCACGTCGTTGTCGCCACAGGTAGACAAAAATTTCCCCGGATTGTCCTACTCTTACACAGGCCGCTACTCTTGCTCCTGCTGCTCTGGCTTTGGCTGCTGCTGCTGCTGCTCTTCGTGCTGCTGTTCCTGCTCTTGCTGCGCCCACACCTGCGACTCGTAATACGGCTACTGTCCTGGCTACTAAGTTGCTGCTGATCCATATATCTCCACATGTCTATATATATATGTAGGCGGCTGCCTTGTGTATGTATTCATAGAAGTGTATATATCGATGTATATATACATGTGTGGATAGATTGATCTACTTACGGAAAGCCAAGCTCTTCTTTTGAGCATATATATATATATATATATGTATGTTCGTCCTGTAGATAGCCGAGAGTGTCGATACAAACATATGTATATATATGACTTCTTGCAAATACGTGTGCACCCCACACATACTCGTTGGCAGCTCATCGATATTGCCATATGTATAGTTGCGAGGCTTTCATTTATACATGCATTTGTACACCAGCAGCTTACACATACACGTGCACATAGAAAGCGAGAGAGAAGAAACTTGAAGCCACATATGGCAAGGTGTAGGCACGTCTATAAAAACCGTGTATTTCTACGGAACACATACATACATATATATATCCAGAGATATACACACACATACACACGTAGAGGAGACTGCGGCTTTCTCTTGTTGTGTGGTGTTTTTCTCTGGCGATTTGCTGTTTCTTTTTTTTCTCCCCTTTTCCGTCTTATTCTTCCTCGATCTCTTCTGGCGGCCAGCGGCTCCCTTCTGCCGGCGACCTGCGGCTTTGCTGTGCTGCAGGCGCCCGACGACTGCGGGCAACACACATTCGGGGAACGGAGTTCACTTCGACTACGGACGAGCTGCTGTTAATGGAAGAGCCGCCGAAGAAAGTGGCCATTTTGGGGTCGAGTTTCTCGGCGACCGAATTTTCTTCGATCCTGGCGGCCCTCGGCGTCGAAGTTCATCTTTTTTTCAGAGCTCCCCGTCTTCTTGCTCGAAGTTTTGATGAGGACGCAGTGCGTGCTCTCGAGGTGGAGATGCAGCGATCGAGGGTCCAGGTAAGGGGGGGGGGTGGGGGCACTTCGTTCTCTTCTACTCCGTCCCTACACAGGTGCCAGGGGGAAATATAGAAACGTGCAACAAGGAATTATAGACACATGGGGCGGCTTCTCACTTCTCCATATACATATATTCATTCACACACACACACACACATACACGTGTGCATATATGTGTGGCTCTCTTCTGCGCTTTCTGCCCCTTTCGTGCGCCCCACGTATGTGCGTTTGTGGACGTGAATAGCTGTGGATATGCACGTATGTATGTATATATGCACATATCATACATATATATATATATGAATGTAGGTATATTTGTGTGTATGTCTAGCTGAAGGTATCTATATATTTGTACAGGAACGTATGTGTGTGCCTAAGAGAGGGAGAGAGCAAGAGAAGAGATGCGTGCGTTTGGGAGTTTCCGCAGTAAATCAACTTCCAATCGTTTTGGTCCATCAGAAGGGCACTCCTACAAATATATCAACAAACTCGAACTCTCTCTTCCTCTCTCTATTTATACATGTATGTATATATGTACACGTATATGTATGTGTGTGAGCAGAGACAAGGTGTGTGTTCTGGGGAAGTTCATAATAGGGACGAGGCGGGTGAATTTCTGCATAGCGAGGTGATGGTGAGGCGGTGACAGATACGCACATTTTGTACAGAGAGATAGACGAAAAGGAAAAAAGAAGAGAGAAGGGGACACATGTGTAGAGGGGTAGAGGGGGGGGAGTGTATAGATGAAAATTGAAGAAGTTACGTTAAAAAGGAAACGTTTAGACGTGTGTCTCCTTGTTTGAATCAAATACAAATGACCAGGAGACACAAGTTCACTAAACTCCCTCTAGCTGTAAGCAAAGCGCAACGTGAGATATATATATATATGTGTGAGCAGTTGTGGGTCTCTACATATATATAGAGAGAGACATACATGGATAGATAGATGGATACGGACAGATAAATATAGATGGATAGATAGATGTACAAGTGTGCGTAGCGGTGTATATACATATATATATGTATGTGTATGTATGTCTACGTATTGCTTATATATGTATATATATATGTATGTGGATAAGCAGTATATGTACGGCGGCGACACGGAGATGAATATCTCTTTTCCCGTACACATATATACATATCAGTGGAAACGTGTGTTTTTTTTTTCGGAAAGGAAGATCGACACACACACACGCATGTGAGCGTGTTTCTTGTTCACCACATGCGTCCTTTGGGTATACCGTGTGGTGTACGTACACCGCAGAAGCGGGATTTTCCCCGTTTCCCTCACATTTCTCTTTTTTTGTTTTGGCTGAGAGACACACGACTGCCTTTGCACCACTTGCGAGGACTTTGCTGTGACGTGTGTTGGCCTCCCTTCTTCCGGACACGCGCTCGCGCGCAGTTCCACCGCAGCGTCCGCGTGACGGAGGTCGCTCTTTCTGACAGCAGTGGGAACCCCGCGCCAGCAACTTACACGTTCTCGTCTTCTCCGCCTTCTTCGCTTTCTTCTCCCGCTTCTCCGGCCCCTTCGTCCGCCTCTTCTTCTCCTTGTCCTTCCCCAACTTCTTCTCCTCCTGCTGCCTTCACACTTCCAACGGAGCAGCAGCAGCAGGCAGCGGCGTCGAGAGGAGGGGGGCAGCAGCTGCAGCAACAGCAGCAGAACACAGGAAACAAGAGACCCCTGCTGACCGTCTACTTGACGAACGGAGAGGCACACAGCGGCTTCGACGTCGTCGTCTCCGCCCTCGGCATCGCCCCTGCTGTCGAGTCTCTGCAGCTGCAGAACGTCGGCGTGGAGATGGAGGCGCCGCCGGGGCAGACGGGATATATTCGCGTGGACAAGTACCAAAATACAACTGCTGCCCGCATCTACGCAGTGGGAGATGTCACAGGGAAGGTCAGAGAAACGCGCTTCTATGGATGATGACGTCCCTTGTGCTGACGCGTCAAAAGCAGCAAAAGAAATGCGCTTTTGCTGTGCTGCGTCCAATCCACAGAGACAGCAAGGGGGAGACGAGACAAGAGAGGTCAAATGAGACAGCGGAAAAAGACAGGGACTTCACGAAGATATGTGCAGGCATCCACGGTTAAGACAGAAAGAAAGAGACGGCGAAATAGAGAGTGAACGACCTCTTCCTTACATACCTGTGCACAAGCGCAAGTCGACAAATGCATACAGATGTATAGACAGCCAAGATTATGTAGACGGAAACATATATATATGTATAAATAGATAGAGACAGATAGAGAATAACGTAGGGTTAATTTTCGATGTGAACACCATACCTTTGTCTGAACGGGTGCTTGTCCTGAACTGTACACGTACAACTATATATATATTTACGTACGTATGTATATGTATGTATGTATATGTACGTATGTGTATGTATGTAATGGGTGGATATATGTAATGTATGTATGTGTGTGTGGTGTATGTATGTGTGTATGTAATGTATGTACGTATGTAATATATGTGTGTGTGTGTAATGTATGTATGTATGTAATGTATGTATGTGTGAATGTATGTATGTAATGTATGTACGTGATGTATGTGTGTGTGTGTAGTGTATCTGTGTATGTATGCGTATGTACGTATATGAGTGTGTATGTGCTTCTCTGGTCGTATGCAGGTGTGTACATATGCATGCATTTCTATCTTCGACTATAAACACTTTATCTATATATATGTGTATACGTGTGGATGTGTGTATCTATGTGTATAGCTATATACATGTATGTAGATATTTACGTGTGCGTGTATGTCTGAAAAACATGTCTGCGTCCCAGTATAGGACTTGTGCGCAGGCACCTGCATGTGTTGATGAAAGAGACACTTTTTAACGTCTGTGCATAGCAGAAAGAAGACGTTGGTTGATTTTCAGTAGAGCGTTTATTTGGATGGACACAGGAAGTACGTGTCTACATGCAAATATATAAATATGTATGTAGAGAGACAGACAAGGTGGAAGAGAACCATGCCAACACCGCAGCACATCGCCATGTATATAACAACTTGACCCCTCTACACACACATAAATATGTATAGGTTCATGTGTGCAGCTATATCATTCCATACATCTATAGGCTTCTGTGTGTGTGTGTGTGTGTGTAGGTATGCAGGGAAAGACGAGAGAAATTAGTTCGATATCTATATATGTGTGTGTATGTATATATGCCCATATATGTGTGTGTGTGATTACGAATAGAAGGGAAGACAGCGTGTGCTTATATGTGAACACAAGGAGAGATTGAATTTTGTGTTGAACCGTCCATATGTAGAGAAGAGAAGCGAGGCACTCGCCAGTATATATGTGCGCGGAAACCCCATATATTTCTGTGTGTATGTATCTGGCCGTATGAGGATAGATATCGCGTATATAAATGTGAGAAGAGAAACACTTGTGAATATATACGTATGTATGGAGAACTCTCCGTATACGGATGCAGACATGTGTGTGTCTGCGTCCGTGGAAGCATGTAGAAGTCTTCTGCATGCGTGTGAATGCCAGCGCTTGAATTTCTCCCCATTTTTTTTCTTTGCAGGGAATGGTGGCGTCAAGCGCCGTCGCAGCGGGGCGACTCCTTGCAGACCGCGTGTTCGGCGGCGTCCCCGAGGCCTTCGTGGATTTGTCGACGAAGTCGAACGTCGTTTTCTCCTACCCGCCTCTTGCTGCCGTTGGCATGACTGAGGACGCCGCGGTGAAGAAGTACGGAAAAGAAAATATACAGGTGCGTCAGCGGCGAAAGGAGAGACACAGAAGGAGGAAAAGCGAAGAGACGCGGGGAAGACGATACGCAGGACAGCAGCGAGACGGCACGTAGAGGGGAGGAGACACGGAGACGGGGAGGACGCGGAGCCCAAGCGGAGAGGCAGCCTGTATAGAGGGAGAAGGCGGAAGCGAAGGGAAATGAGGCAGACAACATACAGAGCAGAAGAAGAGGCCGCGCGGCCTTCAGATCTATGTGTGGCTCTCTCTATGCATACTTGTGAAAAGGCAGACGAATAGATGAGTAGAAGAGGTGTGGACGTGTGAGTGTTTGCACTGAAAAGGCGTCTATATATACATAGTAGCTGTCCACTCGTCTTGCTGCTGCTTCTGCCTCTTCTTCCTGCTGCTGCTGACTCTTCCTCGTCCTGCTGCTGCTGCCTCTTCTTCTTCTTCCTGCTGTTGTTGCTTCTTTTTCTTCCTGCTGCTTCTTCTTCCTGTGCTGTTGCTGCTTCTTCCTGCTGCTGCTGCTTCGTCCTCTACCTGCTGCTGCAGCTTCTTCCGCTTCTTGCTGCTTCTTCCTTGCCTGCTGCCTCTTCCTTTCCTGCTGCTGCCTCTTCCTTTCCTGCTGCTGCTTCTTCCTCTTCGTGCTGCCTCTTCCCTCTCGTCTGCTTCTTCGACCGTGTGTGACTCTGTGCTCTTCTTTTGCTTCTGCCTGCTGCTGGTGCTGCTTTTCTTCTTCTTCTCTTTTTGACGTTGTACAAATTTCTCCTGACATAAACCCATACTCGAGAATCAACTTCCTCTGCGTACCTGTTTGTCTACCTCTTGCTTATAAAAATATGTTCGTATATTTACGTATACGTACATATGTGTGGTCACGTAGTCACAAAACCCCCCCTCTACGCGTACCCCCATTTCTGTATCTCTTTCTCTATACAAATATACATACGCACACATATATATATACGTATATATGAAGGCGTCTGTTATTCCCGTGGTCGTGTTCTCCTCTCTTATACTTCTCTCCTTTTCTCCTTGAGTGCTTTCTTCCCCCTTTCTGTCTGTCTGTTTTCCGCAGCTGTATACGAGCACATTTATAAGTACCTTCTATGCGCCGTGGACGATCAATCGAAGTGACAAAAGGAGATCCTTCATAAAGTTGGTGTGTTTGAAGAACGAAGAGGACAAAATTGTCGGACTTCACGTAATGGGACGGCACGCTGAAGAGCTGCTGCAGGGCTTCGCAGTCGCCGTCCACCTGGTAAGGCACCTGCAGGAGAGTGACACACGTACAGAGGAAGACAGAGACGAAGGAAAAGAGCGGAAAAATAAAAGTTGAAAAATAGAAAAGGGCGAAATAGAGACAGAGAAAGGAAGGGCAGAGACAGCAGAAAGAGACGAGGGAAGGAAAGCAGAGAAGAACAGAGAGACGAAAAAGAGACGAGACGAAAACAAGAAATTCGGGAGAAATTCTCAGGTGGTAAAGCAGGAGGACGAGGAAAAGAAGAAGATGCAGCAGAGGATTCACAAAGAACAAAAAAAAAGGAAGCTGCTTATATCTGTCACTGAAGAACCGAAGGTATACACACACGTATATACACGAAAGAGAAATTCTGCAAGACTCGTCAAGCGACGCACGCATGGGGTATCTGCCTGTGGCCAGTCAAACGTTTAGACGCCTTATTATGAGCCAGTGCTTACACAGAGACATAGGAACATACACAGAAACACATATATAAATACGTATCGTATATATATATACATAGGCACAAACATATATATATATATATATACATATATACGTATCTGTGTATGTTATGTGGGTGTCTGTGTATATACGTATGCAGAGAGAAAGAGAGAGAGTCATTCCACAAATAAACATACATATACATAAATATATGTATCACAGACATACACATCTATCTATATATATATATATGGTCATATGGACACACGTATCCAAACGTATGCCTATACACATACACGCAGACGTACATACTCATGTAAATATGCGTGTAGATATATACGTGTATGTATACAGATGGATATATACCTTGAAACTACGTATGAAATACATCTGGAGAGACATATATATATGTAGACACACAGATGCGTATGTGTCTACTACATGTGTCTCTGTGTGTAGGTAACAGTGTTTTTTTGCAGACCAGAGATACGTACACGTATGTGTACATTTCTGTCTCTTTCTATGTAAAAAGGTTCATGTCTATCCGCATATAGACTCAAATATATACACATATACATTTACATATATATATATATGTACACGTTTGTGTGTAAGTCACTTTTTGACTGCATACCTGACTAAGTATGCCCCAGACATGTGCACGCGGGCAGGCCAGCAGTAGCTGTTGGTTTCTTCGTAAAGTGCCCCACACATGTAGGCCGAAACGTATGCATATATATATATATATATATACATAGAGAGAGGCGGAATGGCCAGAAAGAGAGTGATAGATAAACTTTCACAGAGAAAAAGAAGTAGAGAGATGAGGCACGTGAATAGAAATACGCACAACTGGACACATATATATATATATGATATAAATGCGTATATGTATACATATATGTATATACATATATATATATATGCGCATATGTGGCATCGGAGAGCTCGTGTCGTTCATGGACATATACACATGTTTTCTGTGTACGTGTTCGGATACATCCTCTTTTCAGATGCATGGGAGTAACGCAGTCGTCGTAACTACTACGAAATTATTTACTTCCACACAGGCGGAAAGAGCTGCGTAGCCGCCTTCTTTTTGATGGTTCCCGTTGACTCGGCTACATGCCTTTTCTTTTTTCTCCGCTTTCTGTCTCTCTCATACATGGTGAGATTGGCATTTTTTTGCAAGTGTCTGTCTGCAGCGCCGAAGGAGTGCATGTGAGCCTGCGATGCTTCTCCCTGGTGAAGAGTGTGCGCCTCGGGGGTGTTTGTCTGACCTTCTGTGTTGTTTTTTTTTTATCTCTGCGGAGATGTCTACATGCAAATGTCAGCAGGCGGGTGTCAACGTACGAATATATTTGTCTGTGTGTAGATACGCCAAAAGCGACACTTATATATATATATATGGCGATATGTGTGTGTATATGTATCTACACACCTATATGTATATGAATGCGTATATTTGTAGACGCAAGTACACGTTGGTGTGCGTACATGACGGAGGTGAGTAGATGAGAGAAAAGAGGACAAAACATGTTGTTCATGTTACCGTTTTTGTGTGTATACGCTTGTCTTCATGCACGTGGAATGCGACTTTCTGCAGGGAGCACGAAAAAGTGATTTAGACAGTACCCTGGCGATACATCCGACTTCTGCAGAAGAAGTTGTTACGCTCAAGCCGTGGAGGAAAAGTCCCGCTCCAGAAGCAAATTAAGAAACACCTAGCGAATCCACGTTCATGGACATATACACATGTTTTCTGTGTACGTGTTCGGATGCGTGTATAAATGTGTAGCTGAATATACATATATATATATGTATGTGCATTTACATTTATATGTTCACGTGGTGGTAAGTCTACATTTATTCTAACGGCGACAGCCCTTTCTTCGCAGAGCAGTATGCGTGTCAGTTCATGAGAGTCACACAACCCGGTTTTCGAACAACAGTGGAGGGAGAATTTGAAGAAGAAAAACATGAAGAAATGAAAACGCAAGACGCACGTGAAACTCACGTCGTATTCTCGTAAAACGCTGCCGCCTTGGTGAAACTAAAGAAGAAAAAGACGAAGAAACGAAGACGCGGGAGACACGTGAAACTCACCCGGTGTTACGAGGAACATCATTTTGGAGTTCGTCTCCGTATTCACGTATCTACACACGTATAAGATATATGTGTATATCCTTGTACATATAGGTAGACACGCTAGGAAGAAATGATGTAGAAAGCACAAAAGTATTCAAGAACTCTTATCACCACACACTCCGCATGCTCTGATATCATTCGTACTCGTGTGACACAGGTATGTATGTTTGTGGGTATAGGTGAGCCATTGTGTCTCTACACACATATCTATACAGAAAGCCACGTATCTACGCATTCGGATTTGTGTATGTATGTGTGTGTGCGTCTATTTACTTATCTATACACGTGCACATGTAGAATTATATCTGCACGCAAGGGTACATATAAATTGATTGCATTATATATATATATATGTTTGTATTTTGTACAGTACTGCTGTCGTTATACGCCAGCTAGATTTACGTTCGTGTGTACGCGTACCTAGTGCAGAGTATCTGCAGTTTAGGAGTTGTCGTAGTACGACTGTGGTCACAGGAAAAGCACTAGAAGAAGCAGTACACTACAAATCGTGTCACTTAGAGGAAAAATTTGCCTTGCACTTTTGCGTACATATATAAAAGTATTTCAGGAATTCAACAGGTTGCTGTCACAAGCCAACAGCGCTGCACCCAGGGAACTACGAAACGTCACAGCAACCTACAGAAGTTCTTCTCCGCCCTTTTACAACTTGTTCTACACCTCCAAGAAGATTTCTACATCTGTGAAGGCAGCTTAAACCCTCGCGCGCGACACTTTTTCACATATCGAACCTTTTTCAAGAACACCGGAGTTACTTGTGTCGGCACCAAAGCAGCTCATAGGCCTTACATGGTCTCTGACATTTTCGAAGCTCGTCAGACATCCTTACACGCATCCTAGCACGTTCACTCCACATTTCACGAAGATTTGTATACATTTGGCCGAAAGGCTGCCATCGTCTGAAGAGCTGGTTTCTCACGCGTAGGCCTCCCTCATGCATGTGTAAAGCCAATCTTCAGACCAGGCACAAGGGAGGCTCTCTTTAATCACGTGTGCATCTATCTACTGCGGACAGTTCTCAATTAGTGTAATACCCTCTCTACGGACTCCCACACCGTCTAGCTACATCTCATGAATTGCTCGTGGGCCACTAGTGTTGATTTACAGTCTTCACAAGGTCATCACTGAAAGTTTACGTCTGTATTCTTAACGGTCTTTACAACACAGAACAACCTGCAAGCTTGGAGGCAGGACTATGAGCTGCCGTCGGTACCGATGTGTCTGGTCATGTACATTCAACCATCTAAGCTATTTGTATGCATACGTACATTCAGAAGGAGAAAAAGATGTGTGTAAATGTATATACACATAGAGAGAAATATGTCTCTAGCAGATGAACACGAAAGTGCACACATAGTTCTGCATATCAGCTGATCATGCGCGTGTACACTTGCATGTCTATGTGTCCGAATTCTCTGGCCGTGTACATGTACGTATATGGATGGACACAACCTTGCCGCCCTGTTCACACACACGCGTATTACATGCCAGTGCTTCGTAAGTGTATTCGTAGCTGTGCGTATTTGTACAGGCATACGCTACACCTGTGTACTTAAACGTACCCTTCGCCCAAGTACAGTATCAAGTCAGAACTTGCTAGTATTCCTTACTAAGCCCGCGCACGTAGTATATGTTTGTATGAACAAGCGCGACCAGATTATACACGAATATTTGTACACGTGTGTACAGACGTGCATACATATATGTATACATATATATATATATGTAAACATATACGTATGCAAGTCTATGGCCAGCCGGTTGTATATGCATATACATGGTATACAGACGCTGTAGAGAATGCGCGTGTAGCCGCTTGCAATTCATTCTGGTGACGCGGAAGGGTCTATCTTTAAGTCGATCGGTCTCCGCTTCTCTACGCAGGTGCTCTACAAAATTTCCACTGGGTGTACTCTGTCGAACATGTATGCGTGTTTAAGTTCGCGTGTGATCCTCTCAGTTACTCCCAAAACACGTGTAAGATTAAGTCACTGAGAAGTGCAAAGGAGGAAGCAGTCTACCAGTGATAGGCTTTATTGTTTGGGACACTCAGCCACGCGTAACAGACCGTCTCCAACCGCCGTAGGAAAGGCGGTAGAGCTAGAAATCGTACACGCGGATCTCGACAACGTTTACACCAGCGGGCAATACCACCGCAGAAATAGCCCAGGCCAGATACAGTTTACTACCACACCTTTACTCGCATCCCCGGCACCACGCGAAGAGTCGGCAGTACTAGCGGCACGCGCAGTGGTTAGCGTCAGTAAAAGGGACCAGTAACTCAACTGTGGCACCGAAAGAATCAAACAGTGCCCGTTGCCTCAGTTTCAAGCGGCAGAATGGGAGTCTCAACCAGAAGCAAGTCCACGCCTGTAGTCGACCAGTCGGCGGCGCAGTGCGGAAACGGTAAATTAGCAACAGCGTAGTTCACAATGTCGGCCGCGCGAGTCAATTTAAAGTGCCATTAGCAAGTGAGTCGCCAGCGCTAGTGCTACAGACGTCCGTACCTGCGGAGAAGTCGCAGCGGCGCAACCAAAATTTCGTGTAGCGCTACGGCAGAATCGAGAATTCCACTCAACAGTAGCATGCCTAACGTGAAAATGAATAATTGTTAGAGGACGCGGGAGACAAGGGCTAGGAGAAAGGCAACAGCAATGGCAACGTCACGAGTAGCGCCAGCCAGCAAAGCGACTGTTTTTAACCACCAACGGGCACGGATGAACACGAGTTTGCAACGCTAACAGAAGAGCACGTAGTGGCCCGGACACGTCTCCATCTCTGCCGCAGTCGGTAGCACCACGAGCACGCTGGCAGCGGCACTTACAAAGGCAACGCCTCAGACAGAACAACGGCAAAGGCCCGTGCACGAGGGAAAGTCGGCAGCCTGACCAGGCGTACCGGTGAAGCCAGCAGAAAGCAAGCGATACTCGAGTGCCAGTCGCGCTAGAAAGCGAGTCAACGGCGCACAGCGGCGAGTCGGCAGCGGCAGAGGCGAGTCGGCGGCACCTACGAGAGTTCCCAGCGTTAGGACATGTGCTGGAGGCGTGAAAAGGAGTCGGCTGCGGCAGCCGGCGAGTCCGCAGCGCGTCAGAGAGCATCAGGAACGCTAGAGTGCTGATCGACAGCGAGTAAGGGAGTGTGGGCACCGCTTGAAAGCAAGTCGGTGGCCGTTACGAGGAAGCCTGAAGGGAGAGTGAAAGAGCGGTCACCATTTAGAGCTGCTGAGTATCTTCAAACGACAGCCACCTGCATGAGTAGAGCTGGTAGCCACGGCAGAAATATCGAACATATGGAAAGTGATACTTCAAGATGTAGAAGAGTGAAAGTGGGTATATGTACTTCGATGGAAGTACAGAGAGATAGAGATATATACCGCTATTCGTGCGTGGCAAGAGTTGGGGAAGCGATGCAGAAAGCAGCGTAACAACTAGTCATGCATCGCCTTTCGGCCAGCATTTAGGCAAAGACTGTGCGTACTAGTGACGGGTAAGATATATCCCCATACAGGCGTATTTGAAGAAAGAATCTGCGCGCGTGTGTACCCCTATATATTGTCGGGGAGAAAAGACATGTCCAGTTACACATAAGTACGTATACAGACAGAAAGATAGATAGAGATATACGCGCACGTGTGCACCCTTAGGAGGATGCATATACTCATGTGTAAGAACCCCAAAATATGTTGTTAAAGAAAAGGACTGTGCCCATGTACGAAGAGAGTAACACGGGGATTGAAATCTTGCGCAAAGCTGCGTGGCCCAGTTATTTCGCCGAACGTAGTGATACAAATAGTGTCATACACATGAAGATAGTGAAGGAGTGTTGTTGATACCCCTGTATCCACGTGTCTACACTTTTACATTTATAGAGGTGGAAGTAGATATACCCGAGGCTCTACGAATGGGTGGCGAATAGTAAATGCGTATACATATTTTCGAATGACACATCAAGCACTGCAGTGTACACACGCTTTTAAATACATCTGTCTCTCTGTATATATATATGTGAACACAGAGAGAGACGAAAACGTGCAGTCGTGATGGGGAGACAGACACAGAAAACAAGAGCGCTGCAGGTTTGTTTATGTAAGTCGTTGAAGAAGAACGGCGGCGTATGCGTCAGCATGGCGAGAGATACAGAACGGAGTGCAGCCGTATCAAGAGGTGGTCGTCGATGCTCTTTCTTTTCTCAAGAGCCAAGAAAAGGCATGCTCTTCATTTCTTCTTCACTTTTTGCCCGGTCCTTGTCACTTATTCTTTTTCTATAGACAAGAGCCAAGGAAACGAGTACTCTTCATTTTTTCTGTACTTGCTTTTTTTCTCTCACTAATTCACCAACGTACAACCAAAACGTCGTGGGCCACGAAGAAACTGCACCTCTCCTCTCCTCCGTCTATACCAAATCCTTGTTGTTGTGGGCAAGTGCAGACGTGCGGAAAAAGAAAGCGTTGTGCGCACGTAGTCACTCCCCTATTCTTCTGGTTCAAGAGCCACTTGCGGTGTCGCACAGAGAAGATTTAAACGCAACTGGGAGGAAGAGAAGGATACATGTGCTATTTGATCCCAACGTTATAACGTCCTTTTTCCTTCTTTTACATCTTTTTTCATCAGACCTCGTCCGCTTCCCTTTCCGCAGAAGCCACAGGAAATGCAACGGAGAAACTGTCACACACGCGCAAGCATCTCCTCGTCACGTAATCCTCTACAAACCGGCGACTTTCCAGTGTACGTACACCCCGACGCCGGTCCTCTTCCCTCTCAGTTGTGTCCTCAGTAGCGTTTCACCACAAAACGCGAGACGTCGCAAGGAACAGGGAGAAAAACAAGTTGAAGATCTTTCTTTTCTTTGTATCTCTACCTTCCTGGTCTTCTACAAAACTCTCCTCTACCTCTGGACCCTTGAAAAATAAGTTTTGTCTTTCTCTAATTAGGTGAGCCCTCCTTCCCTCCTTCCTCCTGCTTTCGTTTCTGTTTCCTCGTCCTTTTTTCTGCCGTTCACTTCTCTCTCGTTGCTGCGTTAACTACTTCCCTTCAACAGAAGCATCAACAGCAGCGACGCGCGTACCACACCTAAAACTATACACGTATGTGTACACACGTGTATATGAATGAGGGGAAGGTCGCGCACATGCCTATTCCTTGGCACTGCAGCCAAATCTTTCTTTTCTTTCACTTGCTGCTGCTTCTCTTTCGTGTGTCTTCCTCTTCTTGTTCGTTTTCTCCTCCTCCGCCGTCTTCACCTCCTCAATTCTACTTTCGGCGTCTCGTCTCGCAGCTGCTTCTCAATCTGACAATTTTTCTCTCCTGTTGCTGCTCGCTCTTCTTGTCCCTTCTCTCGCCCTCCGCTTCAAGTTCGTCAATATCCTTCCTCGGTCGCTGCGGAGTGACCGTCAGTCCTCCTTCAAACATGCAGGGCTACTACAACTTATTGAAACTGACAATTTCTGCAGACTGCACCAGTCCCATCTCTTCTTCTTCTTCCTCTTCCTCTTCGTCTGCTTCCTTTCCTTCTGCTGCTTCCCCTTCGCGCTTTCTCCTCTTTTCCTTCTGCTCCTCCGTCATGCCGATTTCCTCGATCATATCGGTCAACGCATTTGTGTTCACCAGATCGTCGACTATGACGCACTGCACCTGCAAATTACTCCCCAAAAAAACCACGGCGTTTTGCGATGAAGACGGAGAGCGAGATACAGAGACACAGAGAGAGAGAGAAAATGTTTACAGATAAAGAAGAAAGTGACTGCACAAGAACACAGACACACACACACACACACAGGCACATACATGCACACACTCAGAAAAACCGACGCAAAGGAAAAGGATCAGCCGCACATACATTCTACACGGAAACCTTGGCTCGGTAAACAATTTCACCTATTCGAGAAAGTCGACACACACACACACACATACCGCGGCAACAAACAGGTCTCTGTAAACACAAAATCAAAAACCTACACACAGAAAGCATCGCGTAGTTGTGTACGTACACTTGCGCTTTTACTCTTATACGATATACATACATGTAATATAGATACATACATATATGTGTATATATATTTTCTTGCACCTGTATCAATATACATATATGTGTGTGCATATAAAGAGGAAGAGAAACGCATATATACGAGGATACAAGTCAGTCAGTCAGAAGGCGGTGTACGCTGACGTGGATAAGCGCGTCATACGCAACACGAGGAATAACGAGAAACAGAGAGATATTGAGCGGAACTTCGACGAATCCACACAGATAAGTGGAAGTGTATTCACATAGGGATAAATAGGCATTTCGTATGCAGACAGACTCCCCGACCGAAGAAGAAGTAGGACGCAGATATAGACACAGGGATCAGTACGTATATTTTTACTTGATGTGCACCTATGCGTACGTACGGAGAGACAAAGAGAGTGAAAAAGACAAAAAGGGAGACTGACACAAAAAGAAAGAGACAGACGTGTCTATATACATATACACGTGCATACATACATAAATATATATATATAGGGTGTATACGTACACACGGACACAGACAGAGAAAGTGACAGAGACAGAAAGGGAGACTGACAGTGAGGCGGAGAGACAGACGTCTACATATACATACGCCACGAGACACAGATATATAGAGAGATAAATTGATAGATAGGTAGACGTATATATTCATATATATATATATATGCATGCGCAGGGATACGTATGTACAAGTGTCTTATCATACCTTGTACACAAGAAAGGAATACCGCAAATATGTACAGAAACAGAGAGGGACGGAGAGAGAAAAAAAAAGGGAGATAGATCGAAGGGAAAGTGTTACGATTATTAAGAGCCACATACACACAGAGATGTAATTAATGAAGGTATGTGTCGTATGTAACAGGTAAACTCACACACGTACATATAATATATACATATAGAGAGAGAGAGATATGGACACAGAGATACGCAAACTTATTTATCTGTAGACCCTGAACCCTAACCCCTACAACCCTGAACCCTAAACACACGTGCTCATCCCTTTAATACATACAGCCGCTGTCAAGTACTAAGCAAAAGCAGACTAGTCCGCAGCACCTGTATTGCATCTAATACAAATCTATCTACATATATATAGAGCGTGATACATAAATATATACATATATATAGATAGATAGATAGAGGGATAAACGGATAGAGAGAGAAAGGAAGAGAGAGACGGACACAATGTACGTGCATATCCCCACACATACACATGTATATATATATGTATATTCGTTTGCAGTTGTGGACAGAGTATGTGGCAGCAAGTAAGTCAATATTCTCGACTTCGTGACGTCATATTTACGGACGATACATTTCTCCACACAGGTCTCCCCGTATTAGGTAAAGATCTAACTATACACACACCTTTCATTGACCTATATTACATATATGCACATATATATATATATATAAGTATGTCTTTCCCTCTCCTCACATGTTAGACAATCCACCGAGATACACACACAGTTTTTATGGACACCTACTACACACATATGAGTACGTCTTTCCCTCTCCTCACTAACACATATATATATATATATATATGTAGACAGACAGACATAGATGCAGATATTCTTATATATATACACACGTGTAGTGATTGACTCGATTATTTTTTCGTTTACGCATACGATTGAGTACACCTGTGCACACATCACTACCTCTCTGTGTAGAGTATGATCCTATAAATTTGCCTATATATATATATATATGTATATGCATGTCTGCGTAAGTATAGGAATATAGGCATAAATATATAGGTATGCGGAAGTACTGAAACTTCACATTTTAGAGCAATGTCTTCATGAATGTATATATATGGAGATACAAAGGAACTCTTACTTGTAATTTGTAGAGGCCGAAAGCAACAGGTACTTTCTTGAATCCTTCTCCCCACGTCAGCCCGTCAAGGTGAATTTTCTTCACCTGCTGCAGCACTTCGTCGAGATTTGTATCTGCTGCTGCCGGTTTTACCTCGATCACCAACATCGACTTATTAATAACTTTCTTCTTCTCCTTCCCTGCTGCAGCGGCAGCTTTCTTTTTCTCTTGTGCCAGCTGTTGTGCTGCCTTCGCGTTCGCTTCGCTGTCGTCTGTGCCTGTCCACCACACACACAAACACGCACAGCAGTTCCTGCCGCCCGTTTTCTCTCGCCGTCTATCCCACCTCTTGTATACATCATTTTCAAACATCAGTAGTACGTGACAGAAATAGATGTGTAGTGGTAGAAGGGAACAAGACACGTGCGCATGTCAATGTACGTGGAGACATAAGCATGCATTTTCATGTGAATTCTGTGAGTACTTCTTGTCTAGTGACTTCGACAGGCGTGTAAATCTCGAGCCACACACACGTGTACATGTTTATTGATAAAAAATAGTACGGGAGTGTTCCTACGTTTTCGCGTCGCTCGTCTATTGCGGGTCCTACCGACTACAACAGCTTTCTATGTAGACGCACAGGCGGCCAGAGAGAGCCACAGAAAGAGAGAAAACGAGAAAGAAAGAGGCACACGCAAGTGCACAACAGAGCAGTTACACTTCCTCACACATTGCTTACCGAAGAGATCAAAATCCTCGTCCTCTACATTCGCTTCCTTCTTCTTTTGTTGTTCTCCTGCGCCCCCTCCCCACTTCAGCATGTAGTAGGAGCAAAGAGTGAAAAGCTCGTTGCTCGGCTCCAGTGCAGCGGTCGCCATGGTGGAAAGCTGCAACAAGAAGTCAAACGATCCCAAACCTTGTTTTCGCGAAGTTGAAGAAATTTCACGTTGAGAAAAATGGAGTCCTGTCTGCCCGAAGTGGCCAAGAAGTTGAAAAAACAGCGTACACCGGAAATCTTCGGTGCGGTTGTTACATCGAAGTTGAAACTCGACAAGTACCACGCCGGTGACTCCCAACACCACGCAAGGAAGCGAAGAAACGGAAAAAGACTTGCACGCTGGAGTAATATTTATCCCTACGGTTCGGCGGTTTACACATATGTGTTCACCTTAGGGAGGGGAGCCAAGAGGAGCGGTACTTCAAGAAAGAGACGACGAAAGTTGTCAGATACGAATTAAGTGGCACGAAGAACACAAAGTGAATAAGCAAGATGGAAAGGGACAAGTGTCGAAGACCGAAAGGCAATTTACTGGAGTTCCGAAACAGAGACGTAGAACACTGAAGCGGTCAACCACTTTCGGGAGAAATGATGTGAACAGACGAAAAGTGCGATAGGGCAGCAAGAGAACTCCGTAAAAAGGCCTTCAACCGAAGAAGTCAACCCTTTACGGACAAATATTGTGAATAGACGAAAATGAGGCACGACAGAAGGAGAACTACGTAAAAACAGGAGGATATATGTTGGACTAAGAGTCACCACACCGAGTACGGTCCCTGATGGGCAAGACGACTCTACCGGCTGTACACCTCGAGGCGGATTCACAGCCCCCCAGGTTAAGAAAGGAGAAGGATAAACGGAAACAGGCAAGGGACTTTTCTTTTGCTAGGGAACAGTGGCAAATAATAAATAGATTGTTCGCTGCAACACCGTCGATGCTGCTGGTCATCTCCCTCTGTAAAACCCTCAGAAAGGCCCCCCACCGGCGCTATACCTAGATCCTCCTCGGAAGGGAACGGGTCGACGCCAGCACATTGTCTCTTTCACTTTCAACAAGATACCCTACAGATATGTATCTGGTCGACGAAATACGCCGATCTGAACTGATTTGCTGTCTTCCTGCCGCAAGCCCTGCATGTGGGTGGAGTCGAAGAGGGCCGATCTCGTGTGAATTCGACTTACTTGTGGTTCTGTAGCACTCTCTTCGACCTTTTCACGTTCCACAGGCGATGCAGCGAAAATTTCGTGCAAAATATCTCAAATTCCTCCACTTGGGTCACTCAGGAAATTTGCTGCACGTCGAAGAAGTAGCCGCGGTTTCTTCGCCGGGGCCGTGCGGGTGGCGCATGTTCCCGTTGCACGTGCAGGCGTGATACAACACTCCCTATGCATGTGAAAGGGCGACAAAACGAGAAATCTGACTAAGGAGTCGGGGAAAGCGGATTAGTATGGAGTCAACGGACGCCCTTGCCGTTTTTTTCCTCGTTTATAATTGCTTTCACTGCTCTTGTGGCGTTTTAAGCCAGATTTCACCGTATTCTCGGCTGTGTGAATGTCTGCTGGAGCTTTGCACGCATCTACCGTCGATTCACTTTCTGCATGCAAGAAGGGCGTGTTCTACAAAAGAACTGTATGCTCAAAATTCCTAGCCACTGTCCTTTCTCTGTTCCGAAATAACTCGAACAGCTGTCGCAATCCGCTGCTCTTCCGTCCACACCCGAGTAGAACTTTCCAACTTCAGCGAAACGTCATTTTCTGTATCTTTCACTCTCTCTGCGTAGAAAAGATCCGCAGCTTCTGCCTCGTGTCTTTCTCAAAAAACACTAAACATCGTTTTTTTCCCACGCAGAGAGTCGCTCTGCTACACAGCGTGCCAGCGCTGTCTACCCGTCCCCCTCATGCGGGCCATGACCTCATGGTCTTCTTCATGCACATGTCTGTGGTGAAGTTACCGTTTCCGCGTGTGTTTTCGACGTCGTGTCTAGACCTGAAATTCCCCTTGGATCACAGGTGACTGCTACAGTCGATACTGCGCCGTCGCTTCACTCCAAGAGTATATCCCCTGCGACTTCTCGAACCTGGAAGCACACAGTCCTCTGCCCTTATCGCCTAATGAAGAAGATACCGGTCTCTGGATCTGCTTGTCGATGAATACATGAGTTTCACTACGACTCTGTGAAGACACAGGTGTCGCACAGAAACTTCCTTTGTACCCGTGTTTCTCTCTCCGGTGGGTTAGCAAATGCGTGCCTCCGCTCTCATAAATGAAAGACTCGCTAGCTCCTTAACACTAGTAAACCTTCCGGTTTTCCGTTGACTCAGGCAGCTCTACTGCCTTTTTTACTGCCTCCGTTTGCAGCGGTTTCTTCCCGAGGCTCTAGGGTTTCCTGTCTATCCTTAGACGTTTCACTTTCCTCCTGTTGTGCAGTCCAACGTGGCAGACGCGTCGATGCCCGGGTACCTTTCCAGGTATCTTCGCTCTTCTTTGTCCCCCCCTCCTTCGCTCTTTTTTTTCCCTCCTCATCTTCTTCGCATCTCTCTTTTTGCTGCCTTCAATTTCCCCAGCAGAGAACGTGGAGCGCAGTTTCGTGTGTTTCACGCTTGTGCCCCATGTCTTTTCTCACTTTCCGCTCGCCAGCAGGAGGACTTCTTTGGTTCTTTTCCTCGCGTTTTCCGCACTCTCTCCCGCTGAACGTCTCTACTGTATTTTTTGCTGTGCATTTCTTCTGTACGTGCTCTACGGGCGACCTCGCACATCAGAGAGCAAGCCATACAACTCCTTAATACGTATATTTCCATATACATATATATATATATATATATATATATATATGCATGCGCACACGTCTGTGTGTGTATCTATTTGCGTCCGTTGTAAGCGTACATATCTGACGTTGAAAGAGGGTCCGGTGCACGTGTGTGTCGTTGTGTGTAATCTGCGGCGGCGCTGTTTATACATCACATGAAGAATTGTTAGACATGTCAAAATTCTACTACTACAGTGTACAGACACCGTAGATATACGGCGTTTTTGTGGGAAAACAGATTTTCTCCTTCCTTCCAGGAAGAAGCGCGACTCTTCCGGCAAAGTAAGTCACGACAGAAAAACTTTCTTCCTCTTCTGACTGCCTGTGCGTGTATATATATATATATGTATGTGCTGGTGTCTTCGTAGGGCTTCCCTACGCAGGGTCTTTTCGACAGACGCTGCATTCCTCCTTTGTCTTCGTTTGTGTCCATCTCTCTTTCTCTCTGTGTGCTCCGCTCTCGTGCCCTTGCTGCTCTTTTTGATTAAATGACCTCATTTTTCACCGAATATGCCATGAGTCAAGCCAGATACACACATATGTATAAATGCGTGTGTGTTGTAAGAAGGGCAACGCAAGCGTGTGTGTTCTGACTTTGTCTGTGCAACATCCTCTCCCTTTCTTCTACATATCTGTGTAGGAAAATGTGTACACGGAGTTTTTCACTATCGCGTCGAATATGTAGACACACCTGTAAGTACTCGTACGTCTGCGAACTGCCTTATAGACTTCTGTGTGGCTGTCCTTACGCGTGCACATCCTGCTCACAGCAGGTGCTTCTTCTCTCTCGCCTTCTGCATATACACGGTGCATGCAAGACGAGGCCTACGCACCTCATTTTCTCTCTATTTTTCTCTTCGCTTTCTGTCTGTGTGGATCTCGAAGGACAAGTCCAACACATCTATGAGGAGATGTGTCTGCCATCCACGTGAATGTACATTCACGAAGACACCAACACATACATATATATATATATACACGCACAGGCAGTCAGAAGAGGAAGAAAGTTTTTCTGTCGTGACTTACTTTGCCGGAAGAGTCGCGCTCCTTCCTGGAAGGTTATCGTCTGGGGCGTAGAAGTTCGGTTGGCCTTGCACAAGTGTGTACACGTAGAGAACAAAAAGGCGACGGGGGAGACGAGGAAAAGAGAGGGGTGAGAACAGAAGGGAAAAGAAAAGGAGACGGAGACGGGAGGGCGCAGAAAAGAAAAGGAGACGGAGACGGGAGAGGTGGTAGAAACGTGAAGACGCACGGGGCGATGCAGCAGGGACGGCTCGGACGCACGCCAGCAGAGAAACACAAACGGAGGGAGATTTTTTATTTTTTCTGGTGTGTGCCCAAGTTCTGCAGAGACCTTCCACGGGAGGGGCGACAGCACTCCTGGCAAAGCAAATGAATGTCTTCGTGAAAAACAGAGAAGGACGTGTCTCCTGCACGCAGACGCAGGGAGAGCGACTCCGGCGCCAGTCCGCTGCTGCTGCCCGTCGCACAGGCTAGTATGAGATGCCGGAGGATGCTGCGCTGCTTTTCATCATTTGCACTAGTTAGCACGAATACACCTGGATATGCGAGGGCATGCGTCTCCACCCATATATGCGTGTGTGTATATACACAGCTGTCTACGCGCGTTTGTACGTGTGGCACCCACGCGTGGACCCCCCCGCAGTAGCCGATTTCGATCGTTCTCCACGTCTGGGTGTTAGTGAGGCCCTTTTTCTGCCCAGACACGGACACACAAGAAATCTTTCTCGTAGTGAAAATTCGCCGCCGCCTTCTTGTGGACGGGCAGCAAGGCGCTGCTGCAGTCGTCACCCACACACGAAGCATGCGGCACCTGCAGCGGTGAAGACTTGTCTCACCACCTGCAGCGGTGGCTTGTCTCGTCTCGTCTCCATTTCTCGCGTCTCCTCTTCGTCTCTGTTCTTCTTCCGGTGAAACGGTTTTGCTGCGGGCGTTGCCATCACGAAAGCGGGTGAATTCCCCTTCGAGAAAACTCGAGAAAAAACTGCAACGCATGCAGTTGTGTGTGTGTGTGTCTCTCTCTTTTGAAGGGGGCCGCGACTTGTCTCAGCACCTGCAGCAGTTTCTTCTCGTTTCTGGCAGAACTGGCTGCAGCAGCACTACGCGCACACCCATGCGCTTCTCCTGGAGACCGTCGCTGTTTCCCCAGGAGATGGTGCTGGCGGTACTTCCTCTATAAATGCGTTCTCCTTTTCCCGCCGCGTAGCGACACTCTCTGTAGGGATGAGTTCACGACTTCTGCTGACCCTCTTTTATTCGCTATATATATATATATATATAAATGTATGTCTCTCTGTGTACTTTCTTCGTCTTCCTCTCTCTGCTCGTGTGTTAGTCACTGCGCCTCTCCATATATGTATTTCGTCTCGTACGTGGACGGGCCCATGTGTGCACTGCTCACATTTGTCGAGAAGTCTCTGCCTAGCGAGAACTGCTGTCTCCTTCCGAGACGTCCCCCTCACAGGAGAAGACCTTCTCATTTGTAGACAGCGGCCCGTGCGCGCAGCCCGCTCGCCTGTGGCTGCTGTTCTGCTAGAAGAGGGCAGCAGCACAGATACGAGCAAGAGAGGGAAGGTGGGACTCGAGGGCATGCAGAGAAACAACGGAAGAGAAAAAGCAGACGAGATGTGACGCTTCTGTTCCTCCAATGGCCGTACTTTTCTGTCCAGGTGCTGCCAGGGCAGCAGATGCCGCTCTCTCTGTGCCCGGGTCTCTGTTTCTCTGTGTGTGCTGCTGTAAATTAGAAATATCTGTCGTACAGGTAACTCCAGCACACAAAGGGCCTCAAGAACTCTATTTATATACAAGGGCTTTTCTCCGTCTGTGTGTCTATATATCCGTGTGTTTGTGTGTCTCTATGTCTGTGTGTCTGTGTGTCTGTTTGTGTGTGTCTCTCTCTCTCTATATGTGTACGCACATATGGATATACGTGTATATGTATATACATACACATGCAGCGTCTTCCTCTTCTTCATGAACTGTACATATATATATATATATATTTCCCTCTGCAAATGTCTCTGTGTGTTTGTGTTTGTGAGTCTCTCTATCTGTCTCTCTCCATACGTATACATACATGCGTACATATACACACATATATATATGTGTGTGAATTTATATACGTATGCACATACATTTCCCTCTGTTTCTGTACACATTCATATACATATATACGTCCACATGGATATATTCATATCTCTCTTTCTTTGTGTACACATACACATATACATATGTACGTACGTATAGATATATGTGTATATACGTATATATGTATATACACACACACACATGGATTTCTCTCTCTGTCTCTCTTTCTGTACACATACGTATACATACATATGTACATATAGATATATACATGTATATGTAATATATGTATAGTAGGGGTATAGACACAAACACAACCCCCTCCACTCTGTCTGTACACGTCTATACACGTATATATACATATATATATGTTTGCATGTGTGGTTGTGTGTTTCTTCCTGATTAAGCATATATATATTTCTGCCCTGCACCCGCTATGTGTTTGACATGTGTTTTGGCATGTATTTGTTACACATATTCACACACAGAAAATGGGTGTGTAGGGCAGGTCGCATATGTGTGTGTGTGTGTGAGTAGATATTTATGGGGAGATATGTCTGTGCCTTGCGGCGAAGTATACTCAAGTAGTACTTCCGCCGGACTAATATTTTTCACTATCTACTTTTGTCTCTTCTTTATCCATCGTTCTACCCGCTGCCAACTCGTAACCTGCCCCCTCAATATTTGTCGGAACAGTGTGTATGTACTGCGTCTGTCAACACAAGCAAAATCTCTCTCTCTCTATCTCTATCTATCTATATATATCTTTCTATACTTTTGTCTGTCTATATATACATATGTGTGTACCTATATATCTATGTCTGTGTCTATATATATCTCTCTCTATATATATATATGTATACATATATATGGAATGGGTGGGAGCGTCACGATGTGTATATGAAGAGAGGTATAGAACATTTTCTGCTTCGTCTTCTTCTTCCTCTTCTCTGGTGCATATGAATATCTCTAAAAATTATATATATATAATTCCCCTACCTCTTCAAAGGGATTGTATATATATATACAGAGAGAGAGAGACACACACACACAGAGATACAGATACAGATATATACTGCTCCTATGTACGCAACACATATATGTGTATGTAAATCAGTCTGTGTGGATGCCATCTTTTATATGAAGAGGTATGCGTATATGTACAGACTTGGTGATGCGTGGGGAAATTTCTTGAAAGATATATATCATATATATGTCTATGAAGAGTGAGACAGAGACCGACCTACGCATGTGTGTCCTTTTACTTTTCTTGGTTGCAGTAGGTGCGGGAAGGACGCGAAGGGATGGAGACTTCTTTTTACCGAACGTCAGCAGCAGCGGCAAGAGAGGAGAAGTCGACACGTTGTTGAAGAGGGAGAAGGAGACAGCAGGGGCTCCACTGCGGTCGGTGCGGGCGACGCCGGCGTCCTTCGTTTGCATGCGACGCGAAGCGTTTCGAAGAGACAAAAGCGAAGCAGAACCCGAAGAAACCGGAAGAGGAAAGGAGAAGAAAAAGAAGAGGGAAACGAAAGGGCGAGGAGGACAGAAGAAAAGGAAGAGAAGGAAGCGTGGAGAGGGACAGCGAAAGAGAGAGGACGACAGCAGCAACAATGGAAGAGAAGCAGGAGGAAGCAGAAGAGCAGCAACAGCAGCAGCTCCGTGGGGCGGGGGAAGTCAAGATGAAAAAGAAGAAGAAGAACAAAGAAGGGAAAGACGAAAAGAAGAAGGGAGACGAGAAAACGGTGACGGAGGCGAGGGCGGGAGACTTGGGAAAAACGCAGGTTCCCAGCAGAAGAGAGACGGCTGCGACGGACCGCAGCAGCAGGGGCGACAGACGAGAAGGTGGACGGCAAGGAACGACTACGGCGACGTCCTGTAGCAGCAGAAGAACAGAAGAAGAACCTGAGCGCGAAGAAAAGAAGAAGCAGGACGGTGCCGAGGAGGAAGAGGAGGGGCGAGACAACAAGCAGCAGCAGCAACAGCAGCAGAAAAAGAAGAAGAAAAGCAGCAGCAGCGTCGTGGGGAGCAGCAGCGTCCTTGGCAGCAGCAGCAGCAGGACGAAAAGACGAAGAGGCAGCGACAGCAGCACGAGCAGCAGCAGCGGCGGGGGACGAGAAATCGACCGGCTAGCGATCAACAGAGCCTTTGCTGAGGTGTACGAACAGCGGAAGCGACGCGAGCTGCTGCAGAAAAACAAGGATTTGCTGGCAGCGGCTTCTTCAGACGGTGCGATAGTGAACTGCCGCACTCCGTGTCTGGCCTTATGGAAGTTAATTTCCTCTCATGCTTTTGACCAGGCTTTGCAGTTCTCTTCTTCCTCCCCGACTCTCCGCCTCGGGCTCTTCGCGTCTCTCCTCTCTTTCCTAATTAGATAGACCTGCTGATATTTCTGCCGCATGCGTTTCACGGCTGCTGCGTCGGAGTCACACATGCAACATTCTCAGCTAGCCACACGCCGGCGGGCACACCTCTCGTCAACAAAACTTTCATCTGACCCACGAATAGCAACACTAATGATACGTGTCTGTGTCTACAACCCTTTTCTTTGCCAGCAATATATATATATATATGTATATGAACAGAAGCGCTCATATATATATATATATATGTATCAACAGAAGTGCTCAAATATATGTATATATGTGTATGTTTGTGTGTGTATAGAGGCACTCGGGAGTGAATGTGGACGTGTACGTAGATATGTATATATGGATGATACGTGTGTATGTGGACCACGTCGGGTGTACGTACACCGGAAGTTCACTTTGAACCGTCGCCGTGTGTGTATTCTTTTCGTCTGTCCTCGTCTTCACTTAAACGTGGATCCCGTTGTTCGACTCCTACAACTTTTCCAATATGTTTTTATATTCTAACGTGTCATCTGCTTTCCCTGTATATATATACGCCTGTATAGATATGTTTGTGAAAATTCTTGATAGATAGAGAAGAACGACGAACCTGGAGGCGTCAGCTTCTGGGCTTCTTGTAGGCCTGACGCTCTTTCCACCAACACTTTTTCTTCGGCTGCTGCTGCTGCGTCGTTGCAGTCCGCGCCTCGTCCTCCTTTTTGTTGCTGTCCTCTCCCTTCGCTCTCTCCGCTGCTGCTCGTATGAATGCTGCTGCTGTTGCTGCTGCCGAGAAATCTCCACCTGCCGGATCTGTTGCTGCTTCGGATTCTGCTGCTGCTTCGGCTGCGTCGCTGCTTTCGCTGCTGCTGCGGATGGTTCGGCTGCCGCTGCTTCTGCCGCCGCTGCTTCTGCTTCTCCCCCCTCTGTGCGACTCACCCGCTGCATCTGCTGCTAACTACCTGCCTCTGCTGTTCACCTGCTGCCTCTCCTGCGCACTTGCTGCTTCTGCTGCTCTCCTCGTTCTTTCGCTTCTTCTGTTGGCTCTGCTGCTGGTGGTGGTCGTTCTCCTGCTGCTGCTGCCCGTGCTTTTGCTGGGGAGGCTGCGCTCCTGCGTCTCTCGTCCCCGCGTTGCGGGTGGTAGACGTGCTACTGCATGTATGGCAGCTGCTGGCTTTTTTTTCTTGCAGAAAGCAGTTCGTCGAGCGAAGAGGAAGACGAAGACGCAGAACTTCTCTCGGAGAAAGTAGAAGGGAAAATTCTCAGTCTGCTGAGCAAAATCAAAAACCGGGACGCATGTATATACGACTCGAAGGTCGCTTTCTTCAGCGACGATGATTTCCCTCGCGATGATGAGGACACCGGTGCCGAGGTTCGTCTCCTCTTCCGTAGCTGCACCCCACTGTCCACCATTTGTCAGTTCCCTCATTTAGAAGAAGAAAAAAGAAAAAGCAAAAGAAAGATACAGAGATTGATGCGATCTCTGCTACTACAGCAGGAACAGCAAGGGGCCAGCATTTCATCTTCCTCACAAATCCATACGTCCACGCACATATATATCTCTATATGTACATGTATAAGTATATTACGTATATGCGTCTATAGCATATATACATATACACGTATATACAAATATACATTTGCGCACATATACATACATACATGTACATACATACATACATACATACATATGCATATATACATATGCGTACATACACATGTATATATGTACATATTCATCCGCGTGCATATACATAGATAAATACATATACATACGTACCTATATATAGATATATATGTATGAATATGCGTAAACATATATATATATACATCCATATATATACATGCATATACACACATATACATACGTATATATACATATATATATATGTATATAAATGTACATAGATAGACACAATCGATCTGCAGGGAGAGGAGCATGTGTATATTTGCTTGTAAGACGAGACAGGACAAGACAGAAATGCGGGAATAGAGAAAGGAAGAAAAGAGGAAGATTTCCACAAGACGTTTGTGTGTATACGTGTGTGTGGCAACTTTCGACAGGAAGCAGCAGTGAGCCGGCGGAAGACGCAGGAGTGCCACGCGCATGCAGCGATTTTCTTCACTTTTCTTTTCTCCGTCTTTTCTGTCTTTTGCTTTCCGTCTCCTTTACTTCTTTTCCTTTTCTTTCTGGTCGTTTCTGTTCGGGTCTCGCCCTTCTGCTGCTTCCGACAGTTTCTCCTTTTCTTTTGCTGCTCGTCCTGCTGCTTCCGCGTCATCATCTGCTGCTGTTCTCCGTCCTTTGTGTCCTCCTCCTCTTCCCTGCTGCTCTCTCTTGCTGCAGTCCTTCTCCGCCTTCTCCTCACCCTTTCTCTCCTATGCCCCAGGATTCCCAACTTTTGTCCTGCACATAAATATATATAGAGAGAGAGCGCCAGGGCGACAGCGCCAGAGCGCTGTATATGTATATATACATATATATACATATATGTATATCATATATAGAGACAGGGGTACATATATGGATAAATATATATGTGTATATCGTATATGTTTTAGATTTCTATGTCTACGTATAAGATTTGTACCTGTGTGCGTCCACGAATATATATATGTATTTGTCTCCGACCTTTACATGTATCTCTATCTATGCATATATACCTACATATATTTGATGTGCTCGGTTGCATGCCTGCAGGAGGGTCCGTAGAGAAATGTTTTGAAGTGGGGAGAGCGTAGGAATTTCGTTTGAAGCAGCATCGAAGCAGCACGGTCTCTCCACACGTGTCTTTCTAGGGAGGGAAGCGATGCGTCTCTTCTTCTGCAAGACGCCGCGTGGCTGCATTTCTTCCCTTTCATATTCGTGTGTGTATGTGTGGCTGCGCGGGCAGCAGGGAGGAGCGGCCGGAAACGAGGAAGAGAAGACAAAAAAAAAGAGGCCAACGACCTACGCAGATGTCGTCCGCGAGACTCTGAGCCGCCACGGAGCTGCTGCCTACGTGGAGCAAGAAGAAGCCGATGAAGAAGAAGAAAAGAAAAACAAAGGGAAAGGTACGCCTATCTTCTATCTACAGGAGAAGGGGAGGTATACACATATATGTGTGTGGATAGGTAGTAGACGTAGACAAACATGTGGAAATACAGAGGAAAAGAGAAGGGAACAAAAAAAGATCAAAAGAGACAGAAAAAGATAGGGACACACAGAAACAGAGACACACAGAAAGATAGAAGGATATATATATGTATACATAGGTAGTAGAGACAGATAAACACATAGAGAGAGAGGGATATATATATATGTGTATATATATATATGTGTATGGAGAGGTAGTAGAGACAGATACATACATAGAGAGAGAGGGAGACGGAGATATATATATAGATATGTGTGTATGAGTAGGTAGTAGAGACGGACAAACGCATAGGGAGAGACAGACAAGGATATATATATATATATATATGTATGTATGTGTGTGTATATATGTGTGTGTGGATAGGTAGTAGAGACGCATAAACACATATATATAGAGAGAGAGGGATATATATATATATATATGTATATATGTGTGTATGGATAGGTAGTAAAGACAGATACATACATAGAGAGAGGGGAAAGGATATACATATATATATATATATATGTGTATATGTGTGTGTATGGATAGGTAGTAGAAACAGATAAACACATATAGAGAGAGACACGTAGCTATATATATATATATATATATATATATGTGTATATGTGTGTATGGGTAGGTAGTAGGGACAGATAAACGCGTATTTAGAGAAAGACGGATATATGTATATATATATATGTATGTGTGTGTATGCATGTGTGTATGGATAGGTAGTAAAGACAGATAAACGCATAGGGAGAGACAGAGAAGGAGATATATATATATATATGTATGTGTGTGTATATATGTGTGTGTGGATAGGTAGTAGAGACACATGAACACATATAGAGAGAGACGGAGATATATATATATATATGTCTATATGTGTGTATGGATAGGTAGTAGAAACAGATAAACGCATATATATATATATAGAGAGAGAGAGAGAGGGAGATATATATTTATATGTGTATGGATAGGTGATAGAGACAGATAAACACACAGATAGAGAGAAGGAGATATATATATATATATGTGAATGTATGTGTATATATGTGTGTATGGATAGGTAGTAAAGACAGATATATACGTAGAAAGAGGGATAGGAAAGGATATATATATATATATGTGTATATGTGTATATGTGTGTGTATGGATGGGTGGTAGAAACAGATAAACATATATATATATAGAGAGAGAGAGAGAGAAGAAAAGATAAACGGAGAGGTAAAGAGAAGGATAAAAGGGAAGTAAATGTGGGCAGGTCGATGTGTAGATGTGTGTAGGAGCAAGGGTTCGTCATGAGCAGCGCATGCGAGGGACGGAAGATAAGACATTCCAGGAAGAAGCGAGCGAAGTTCAAAAGAAGATGAAATGCAGAAGAAAACGAAAAAGAGAGGAACTTCAGAAAAGCAGAACGAGCCACCAAACATCGCCACAAAAATGCATCTGCCCAGGTACCCATAATCACACACACACACACACATACATACATTTGGTTACATACATATATACACATGTACATACACACACACATATATATAAATGTTGAGATTAGCACCATTATGTGTGTTTGCACGTATATTTCATAGGTAGATATGTAGTTCTCTCATTCTGTACATATATCTGTATATATAAATGTTCTGTAGAATGTCTGTGTATTTGTCTATTTCCGTATTGCTATACATATATATGTATGTAGGCCGAAGGACTTACTAGCGAATACTAGATATATTATATGCGTCTGCGTCTTCTTTTCCTCAAGTATGTGAATCCAGACTGAAACAAAGATATATATACAGAGAGAGAGGGATATATATATATATATATGTGTATTTACTTATATGTATATATCTATATATAGAGAGTAGTAGTAGCTACAGGTGCGCGTGTATGCATGGATGTGTGTCCCTACGTATATATGTAGAAATATATGTGTCCTTATGTATCTGCAACGACTACGAATTGGTGCATATATCAATAAATGTAAATATTTAAAGATGCATGTATATATATTTGTTCGTGCGTAGGTATTGCTTCTTGCTGCATGTTCTTATCGACACACGACTCTGTGCTGCTGGCGGGTTGAGGCCCGGAATGGCCACCGGGCACCCGTTTTCCGAACAGAAGAGAACTTCTTCGTGTTCGCCTATATGCCACATATACATATATAGATAGATAGATACAAAAAAATATATATATATGTATATAGATATGTAAGTGAGACACCGATTTGTAGATGTGTAGGCCGATAGAGAGAGAGCGGCAGCGGTGCAGGTGGGGAGAAGAAGAACGTCCATCGCATGCGTGAAAGAGGCTCAAGACGTACACGATTTGCACACGTTTACGTATTTGTATATGTGTATGCATGCGCGCGTTCACGTGGATATTTATCAGCTTGCGTCTGTATATAAAGAGAAAGAAAAACGGAGACACAGAGACACGGAGACACAGAGACACGGAGACACGGAGACGGGGAGTGATAATAAGAGATTTTCGTTGTAGACGCGATGTGCGCGGGTGTCCTCGTCGATATAAAAAGAGCGGAGGAGAGGCACACAGAGCTGCGTAAAGAAACCAACACAGAGACACAGAGCCACGCCGATATATATATATATATATATATATGTGAACATATACTAGGTGTAGTGAGTTATACGTATATAGATGTCAATATACAGACGTACAGATATATAGATAGATCGAAACATATATATATATATATGTGTATATAGATGTAGTCGTATGTACATATATATATATACCCATATGACTAGATATATAAAGATATAGAGAGAGATAGAGGGACACATATACATATATGTATTTATATGTGTATATAGATATATTCATATAGATATAGATGCGTATGTAGGGGGAGATATATATATATGTATACATAGATATATATATGTATATTGTAGTTGTGTGTATATATGTAGATATATGGATGTGTATTGATTTCTGAACTTCTGCATGTGTTTATTTATGTGTAGGTGATTGATGGGCAGATAATATTTACGTATCTGCTGAGGTATATTGGGGAAGAACATACACGAAAGTTGATGCGTGGGCACCTACGCAAAGAAACAAATAAACCTGTCTGGTGTTATGAAGTATACGCAACACCTCTTCATATATACATGCTGATCAATATATCCATGTATACAGATATACATACTCAAGTTACACATATATATAGGTAGATAGATAGAGATATAGAGGTGTACAAATATTTGACCGTGGTTGATCTAATCTTCGTCCTTCCTACATATAGATATATATATTTATAAATCTCGTACATATATGTATATACATGTGAATGACGACGTGTACTGTATGTAGACACTCTCTCTTCTTCATAAGTCCTTCATGGCTATATATATATATATATATGTACGTGTTAACGTAGTTGGCCAAATCTTTCTCCTATATATATATATATATATATA
>KL647296.1:3751010-3795492 GCA_000727475.1 Sarcocystis neurona
TATATATATATATATGTGTATATATATATATATATATATATATATGCGTGTATATATATATATATATGCGTGTATATATATATATATGCGTGTATGTATATGTATATGTATGTGTATATATGTATGTATGTGTCTACGTGTATACGTTTATAATTTGTATGAATAGATAGATATAAACATTGACATATGAATATATAGATATGAACTTTTATGTACATATACAGAGAGAGAGATTTGGAGAAAATATACATATATATACGTGTGTACATCGTGGGTGTTTACATATATATATATATACACGTATATGTACTCACGTACACCTACACCTGTATAACACACATCCACACACACATACACACACACACACACAAACACAGGCAAACACATATATATATATATATATATGTATGCATATGTATGTACACTCATACGCATATATATATATATATACAAACAGACGGACAGACACACGTGTATATATACATATATGCATATATATATGTAGAGAGAGAGAAACAGAGAGAGAAACGTGCTCGCAGTGATACAGACAAAGCTACATATACGCGTATATTTATACATATACATATATATACATATATACGTGTATAGGTAGATAAATAGACAGAGAGATAGACATTTATAGATACATATATATATATATATGTATATTTGTAATGTTTGCTTATATAGTATATATATGTAGATAGGTAGATATTGATGAGTCTGTATGTATATATATGAATATCTATACATAAGTGTTTGCTTATTAGATATATATGTGTCTATGTTTCCATGTGTGTATAGGTACTGATATATGTATGGAGGTACATGTACACATATACTCCTCTTTCGCAGTACATCAGTATTTTTATATACGTACACAAATATCCACACCTATATTGTCTACAACAAGAATACATTCATATACGTGCAAGTATATATATATATATGAATATATGTACATATATATATATGTGTATGTATGTTAGAGTGTGATAGGTAGATAGGTAGGGAGGGATCCTCTATTCCTAGCTGTGGGTGTGTACATGTATATGTGTGTGTGTGTATATGTACATGTATGTATTCATCTATACTCTGAATAGGAACAAATATATATTTGTATACGTGGACAGATGTGTACATATATATAGGCTGTTATACACATAGATATATAGAGAGATATTAATTCACACATATATATATGTATCGACCCGTATACGTAACCACCTGTACATATATATACGTGTATAAATATATGTGTGTAAGAATGTCTATCTGTTTGATTTTATCTACCTAAATATATCTGTCTGTGTCTGGACATATATATATATATATATATGTATCAATATCTGTGCGTGTACAAGTATACCTCTCTGTATCTGTAAATATATACGTATATATGTTTATACGTGTACATTTATATATGTCTGTGGATGTACATATACGCGGTTTTTATCTTTGTATGTAAGTGTATATATATATATATATAGATGTAGTTATATATAGAGAGAGTGATATCGATTTGCCTGTATGTATATGTATATATGTGTATGAGTGTATCCACATGGGTATATATGTGTTCTTTTATTGAATGTATATTTGTATATAAATGTTGGGAGGTGTTGTAGATGCTTCTTCCTCAACTTTTGTTGTTCTGGTGCGGATGTTCTCTGCTTTCTTTCCGCTGCCGTTGCTGCTGCTTTTTCTGCTGTTGCCGTCTCCGCTGTTGGTCTTTTTTCTCCCCTGCCTCTTCTGCTGCTGTTGCTGCTGCCGCTGCGCTCTCTCCCTCACCCGCTTTTTCTTCTTCTGCTGCTGCTGTTGCTGTCGCTGCTGCTGCTGTCTGCACGCAGATATGAAGAGGAAGCACGGCAGGAGATAAGAGGCCACGCGCGCCGCTTGGACGGGTCTCTGCGGCAGAAAAATGAGAAAAGGAAGAGGCAGCGAGAACTTAAAAAGGCGCGAAAAGAAGAAGAGAAGGTACTCACACTTCTACATGTAGATGTACCCATATATATATATATATGTGTGTACGTGTATGTGTATATGTGCCTATGAAGAAAGGGTACCTACGCTTCTGCATGTATATAAATGTATATATATATATATATGTATATGAAGAAAGGGTACCTACGCTTCTGCATATATACCTATACATATACATATATCTGTGAAGGAAGAGTACGTGCGCTTCTGCATATAGATATACCTATATATATATATGTCTATGAAGAAAGAGTACCTACGCTTCTGCATATAGATATACCTACATATATATATATATATATATATATGAAGAAAGGGTACCTACGCTTCTGTATGTATATGTATGTGTGTATAATGAGCACCCACGCGTCCTTATGTAGATATACCTATGTCTATATACATATGTGTGTCTTTGCCTGCTTGTGTTTTTATCTATGTGTATCTGTGCATGTGTATCTCTCTTCTGCGTGGTGGTAGATGTATGTAGGCAAATTTATTTACGTTCTTGGGTGAGTAAGTCTGGATGCACGCCTGTGTACCTGTGCGCATATAAATAACTTTCTGAAAGTGTCCAACTCTGCACTAAAAAATTTTCTCTTCCCCTATCTCTGTCTCTCTCTGTGTGTATGTGTGTTCATTTGTATAGACACGACGAGACGCACCACGAGACGTACATAATATATATATAAATGTACGTATTTGTATACATCTCCTGACATATAGCCTTAGATCCACATATACATATATATATATATATATATGCATGCATGCAGGTACAAACGTATAGATGTGTCTGCATGCACCTATATATATATACGCGTCCAGCTAGTAATACGTGTATGCGTCTATATCCTTCTATCGACCCAGCTACAGATGTATATATATATATATGTATGAATACGTCTAGAGATACTTACGCACACACATGTATAGATATAGATGGAGAGAGACAGATGAATATAGGTGTGCGCGGATGCATCTGGAGATGGCTATGCGTCTATATAGGTATAGATAGACGCATGCAGGAGTAGGTATATATATATATATATATGTGGGCGTTGCTAGAAACAGATGGGCATGCAGGTAGAGACGCGTGTTGTATCTCTGCGTCTGTTTGTGGATGTAGAGGTGGTTGTAACTGAAGGGAGAGCAATTTTGCATGCGGGAGTTTGCAGAGAAGAAATGTGCGAACTTTTCGAAGAGGGGGGGTGCAGGCGCCCAGAGAAAACAGAAGGCGACCCACGCGTGTGACTTTTGTGCTGTCTCCGCGTGAAAAGGGAAGGGAAGAAAGGAGAAGAATAGAGGACCATCTGAACTCTTACCAAGAGAGAAATGCACTTCTATTGAGTGCCTGTGGAAGCATATATAAGCGGGAAGATTGGGCGAAGAGAGGAGGACGCGCGGCTGTGGAGAAGTATGTGGAGATCGGGGGGGTCGGTCAAATGCGTCTCCACACGTCTCTATGTGTACACCTATGTGTGAATCTCCATCCATACAAACATCAGTAAATGGCTGTATAGAGGAAGTTGCCGCGCTTTCTATCCTTCTACACATATGTGTATATATGCACGTCCCCACACATATATATATGGACAAGTTCGCCATCCTCTCTATCTCTATATATGTATGTATACACCTAGCTACACATGTAAACATACACGCGCGTCTATATATATATGTGTGTGTGTGTATAAAATGGCCCGCTTTCTATATGTATGCATACACCTACATATGTAGGTGTATATATTTGCCGTCCTTTCTGTCTCTCTGTACACACCTGCGTCTATGTCTCTCTACATGTGTACACCTCCGTACATACATACGTATACATATATGCGTGTGTGTGTCTAAACTTGCCGTCCCGTCTCTCCTCGTATATGTGTGCGCCTCTGTACGTATGTGAGAATATATATATGTAGGTGTAAATTTGGCGTCCCGTCTTCTGTATACCTGCCTGGAAGAAATGTAGAAAAACAGAAGAGGGACAGCAGGGAAACTGGCGACTCTGTTTTCGGTGAGGATTTTCTCTCTGTGACTCGGTATGTCTCCGTGTCTCCCTGTCCCGCTGTCTCCCTGTCCCGCCGTCTCCCTGTCCCTGTGGCTCGGCCTGTCTCGCTGTCTCCGTGTCTCCCTGTCTCCGTGTCTCCGTCCTCTCCGTTGGATAGAAAGGAGAAGAAATTGAGGCGGAAAACAGAGAGGGAGACACACGGACACACGTGGCAGCAACGTGCGTGAGGGGGTCCGCGGGTGGGTCCTCACGAAGAGCAGCTGTCGGCGTTTCCTCGTCGCTTTTGCCGGCATTTTCCTCACTTTTTATCTCCCGCTCGTTGTCTCTGTTGCTCGCCTATTCCTTCGGCAGCAACTTGCCCTCTTCTTCGAGTTTCCTCTCTACCTGTGTTGTGGGACGGCTGTGGCTGTGCACGTTGCTGTTCAGATGCGCCGGGCGGAAGAGCTAAAGCGTCTCAAAAATTTGAAGAAGGAAGAAATCCGCGAACGTCTCAGGCAAATTCAACAAATTGCAGGACTCGACGGCATCGGTGTGTCCACGTCTCTTCTTCTCCTTCATCCAACAAACAACGACACATATTCATGTATCTCTCTGGATGTGTAAATCTATGTGTATCTATCTCTGCATATATATATATATATGTACACATATATATACATATATGTACACATATAGAGAGAGATAGAGAGAGACCTGCATATATATATATAGAGAGAGAGAGAGATGTATATATATATATATATATATATATGTATATGTATATGTATTATTTTTGTATATGTAGGTACATCTATAAATAGGTATTTTTTTTATATTTATGTATATATGTGAATGTGTAAGTGTTTGTATATCTGTGTGTTCACATATACATATAAGTGTATGTGTATGTATATCTATAGATACATATATTTATATACTTTTATATGTGGGTGAATGTGTAAATGTGTGTGTGTGTGTGTGGGTGTCTATGTGTACATATACATATATGTATATCTATGGATGCATATATATTTATATATTTGTATGTATTTGTGGATGTGTAAACGTCTGTGTGTCTACGTGTGCACATATATATTTGTGTATATGTATGTGTTTCATATAGGTGTATGTATTTGTGGATGTGTAGAGGTAGGTGTGTCTACGCGAGCATGTGTGTATATGTATATATGTGTATATCTATAGGTACGTATATTTATATATTTACATATATTTGACTGACCTGGGGATTAAATGTGGAAGTGCTCCACCGCCGTCGTTCACGTATTCCACTCCATACGATCAGGTGTCGCAAGTGTCTATGAATGTGGATAGTTCGTCTATTTCTCATACGACGTTTGTGTGTATATAGATATATATATATATGTACATATATATGTTATAGACGGTATCTATGCGTACAGACTTTGTCTGTCTCTCTTGTTGATGCTGTTCGAAGTATAAATATGTATATGTATACACGTGTATTTACGTGTATGTAGGTCCATTTGTCCACACTGTATGGAAGATATATATGTGTATGTGTGTGTCTGTGTAATACCGGGACGGCGTAATATGTACGTAACTACTCTACACATGAATATACATCTACGGATAGAGTATCTGTGTGTCTGTAGGTATCTGTGTTGTGTATGTGGATGAGTATGGATCTATGTTCAGGTGCAAGTTTGAGAGAAGCTGAAGCATCTCACTCGTGTGTGTGCCTTCGTTTTCTAGTCTCTGTGTGTATATTAGTAGAAGAAAGTTGCTGCGGAAAAGGATATCCACGCACACCTGCGAGCACATACCTGCAAAGAGAGAGAGGGAGACATTTTGCTGAGTATGTGCAGGAATATCTCCTAGGGACAT
Organism: Sarcocystis neurona; assembly: GCA_000727475.1. NCBI lineage: Eukaryota > Apicomplexa > Conoidasida > Eucoccidiorida > Sarcocystidae > Sarcocystis > Sarcocystis neurona. The sequence continues at coordinate 3,756,847 of KL647296.1, forward strand.
GTCTGTATAGAGACATATATGTGTGGCAAGGGCAGGATGTAGATCCGTACATATGTTCCTCCGTGGAAGCATATTTGCTGAATGAATGGCGTTTCCCGGTGTCTGTGCAGGTGTACGTACACCAAATTTGTACAGCCCCACACCCTGTAGTCGTCCCCGAGGTGTGTCTGTATGGCGTATTCAAGGTGTATATACACCTGGTCTCTCCTCGACGTGTGTGTGTCTTGTAGATCTGTGTCGTAGGTGTATGTACACCTCGTCTGCTCTATGCCTGTTGCAGGTGTATGTACACCACGTCTCCTCTGTGTGGTTGTGTACTGTAGGTTTGTATTGTAGGTGTACGTACACCACATTTCAGTACACCTACACACGCACCCTGTGAGAGTCTCCCTATGTTTAAATTCAAAAGCTTTTTTCTGCTTGCAAGCGTAGATGAGAAGTCAATCCTTCACATGCGCCAATATCTATATACGTAGTGTATATATATATATATATATTGTATTGTGTGTGTATATATGTATATTGATAAGTGTCGGAACGTCTAATATGTAGTCGGATAATGTATATACATACCGAATATATACTAATATAGATTTTGTGGATAATAGTGAGTTGTCATATGTATATAGAAAAGTAGACTGTGAAGATATCTGGTGGCTCTACACCTGCTGTATGGAAAAGTAAAAACTGGACATGGGCTGCCTGTCCCTTCTCTCCCTGCGCCTCTGCCCGGCGGTATAAAGAGACATGTGAAGACATATATATCTGTATTTGCAGCCCCGGCACAGGAATAAATCAATGTGAGCGTAGTCGTAGAAGCAGATTTTATCCACGTACTTAAATAGATGTGCATATATATACGTATGATATGCCAGCAAGTGTGTATGTATGTATGTGTATGCTGCGCATCGTTGTTGATACAGAGGTCGTGAGGCGGTTTCCTCTTTTTTCTGTTTCGTCTTTTTCCCCTGGCACTTTTGTCTTCGTGTTACTATTCAACATCTCCTTCTTCCTTTTACCTTGGCTGTGAACCAGACGCGAAGGCGATCGATCTTGACGCTGACTTCGATCCTGCGACTCACGACGCAGAAATGGGGAAAATCTTCGGCGAAGATTATGAACAACAGGAGGAGCATGTTCGTCCGAAGGAATTACGTACGTCAGTACATCTGGTCTATTCAACCGCTGCCACAGAAACCGCAGGAGCAGCAATTGCAAGAGCTGCACAAACAGCAACAGCAGCAGCAGCAACAGCAGCAGCAGCAACAGCAGCAGCACCAACAGCAGTAGCAGCAAAACACATGGTAGACACACCAGCAGTGGTAGACCCGCAACAACAGCAGCAGCAACAGCAGCAGCAGGACTCAGTTTCTTGGCCCTACATCTCGGTAGTGCTTACGCCTACGTATATATATATATATATGCATTTCCTCTTCCCCATTTTCTTGGCTCTAAATCTCGATATTGCATATATATATATATATATCTGCACTTCCTGTTCCCCAGTTTCTTGGCTCTACATTTTGATTTTGCACATATATATATATATATGTAGAGAGGGAGAGAGATAGAGAGAATTCCTCTCCCCCAGTTCCTTGGCTCCACACCTGGAAATTGCTCGTTTTGTTTAACTGTTTTGGCTGCAGTGAAGACGCCGCAGGGCTTCGAGGAGACGCTGGACACGGCAGCAGAAGCAAATGCAAGCCTCGAGCAGCTGACGAACAAACAGAAGAAGCTGCTGCAGCTGCAACAGAAGAAGAAAGAGAAGAGAGAAAAGAGAAGACAGCGACAGCAATTAGAGGACGGAGAAGAGGCGTATGCTCCTCTGCGAGATGGTGAAGCTGCCGCCGGTGCTGATGCCAGTACTACGACTGCTACTACGGCTGAAGCGGCGACGCAGAGGGATGAAGACGAAGAAGAAGAAGGCAGTGCAGTCGGCGGAGGGGGAAAAGGAGAGGGGAAGAAAAAGAGCGAGGAATGTGAACCTGAAGGAGAAATGGACGCTCCGGCAGAGGGAGAGTGGTGGATGTGCGACGGCTGCGGCCTGGGCATCCCCGGTGGGAAGAAGAGGTGAGTAGTATGGGGTGTACATACACCGCACGAAGGGGCAGGTAGCTTCACGCTTGTATGCAGAAGGAAAGGGAAAAAGATCGAGAGAGAGAGAGAGAGAAAGAGACACACAGATTCACAGACATCAGGCGCTAGCGAATGATGAGGAAGACAGGGGAAAACCACTCCAGAAGAGAAGTGCAGAAAAAGTGGGAAATGCGATTCTGGTAGCAGCTGTTTGTTTGTCCAGTGTATGTACGCCGCAAGAAGGGACAGTCGCTGGATAAACGACGAGGTAAGAGAGAGAGATATAGAAAGACAGAGAGGAAGAGTTGTGAGGGAGATACACCGGAAGAAGAAAGGAGAAGTAGTCGATGTTCCTGCCGTGAACGTACACTGCACGAAGACTTGCGGGGTCTACAACGCGGGGTGTACGTACACCACCGCGGGGAGTGTTCACGAGAGAAGAAGAATGCGCGCAAGCGAAAGAAAATGGAGATCGTAACGGAGAATAAGAGGGAGGCTGCTGATCAGCAGGGAACAGCACTGACTTGTGTATCGGCATTTCTGACAAGAAATCACGACAAACATTCGAACAAATACGCCACATATTCAAACACTCCTACGTATGCAGGACACACACACATACTCGTATAGGCAAAAGTAGTGGACGTGCACGTGCAAAAGACTGTCCACTACGTACATACGTACCTCTCTGTGCGTATGTGCGTGTGTACGTATATATAGACAAGTGAAGACACATACAAGAAGAAGCAGATACCTAGGTTGCCGTATGGTGGGTGTCCATGGACAAAGGTGTGGACGTGTGAATACCTATCTCCGTCGATATCAAAATACAGAGAAGTTGTCAGATGTCGGTGGAGAAGAGAAGAGACAGGTGTAGATAAATCAACAGAGGCAGAGGGAGAGATAAAGAGAGACACGCAGACCGACGAAGAATTCTGCTGCTTGCATTTGCTCCTGCAGCGCCGCTCTAGCTACAGCCGGCCTTCATCGGAAGGGGCGTCTCGGTTTATTGGGCCTCCACATGCGTGTATCTCTGTCTCCCTCCGTCTGTGTATGTGCATGGTTGTCTCTATGTAAATATGCGTACTACGAACTCTCCTGCGCCCTACGAATGTATATCAGGTATATCAGCGGGTGTCTCTGAGTTGTACTGTTGGCACACTACGTGTGTACATATATGTGTATACATGTATATGTGTATATTTTCTGTCCGCCTCACAAGGAGGTTTCTGTCTGTATGTGTGTGTGTATGTGTGAGTGGATACGCACAAATCAATAGACAAGCCTTGCTGGTGTACTCACATATGTCTGTGTGTATGTGTTGCGCTTCTTCAAGTTTGTAGAAAGAGAAGTATGTATACACATTAATATTTTAGTCACATATATATATGTGTACGCAGTGACGACGTGTCGGCACGTCTCGTATACTTGTGTTTGTGAGTATGACAGAGAGCAGTGAATATGCAGTACCGTCCCGTCTCATGTGTATACATTGATGAGGTGGTCTGCGTCAAGGCGGAGCACGCGTAGGACGTGCGAGAAACGGGTGTTAGGGTACGTGGGTAGAAGTCGCAGGCGTTCGTACACCAGGAACGGTGGAAGTGTCGAAAGATGTACGTGCGTCGCTATGAATCGGGAGAAGTGCAACACCTAGCGAGGTGTGGGGAGCCGCTGTTAAGAGCCGCACTTCTCTGTCTATCCTTCTCTTTGAATGTGTAAAAATAGCCGTACGTATACACATTTACATCTATACATATACGTATATATGTGTGTGTATGTAAATGTGTATGTGCGTATAGGTACCCAACATATGTGTAAAAACATACATATATACATATATATATATATATATATATGTAAATCCTTCGTTCACAAATATATATATGTACATATACATATTTCTGCGTATGTATTACAAGGTAGAGTATTATGCGTTCAAATGTGACGATGGACAGTTGAGAAGTCCTTTTCTCCGCGAGCACAACCCTGCAAACGTATACCTACGTGTCCGAAAGTGAACTACGTGTATATGGTCTATTACATGTGTACGAATATACGTATACACGTGTGTAAATGAAGAATTGTTTGCAGAGGTCACGAGGTGCTGCTGGTACCGTAGTGACGTGCCTAGTGAAGCGTAGATCTGCTACTGCAAGGTTCGTGGAATTCCACCACCGGACGTGACTGCACGTGTACACGCTCTTATTCATTTGCACACATATATACATGTGAATAAATTTGAAATTTCGTATATGCTTAATAACGTTCTTGTATGTGTGTACGTGTGTAGACGTATTTAAGTGTACGTTTGTGTGACAGTGTGTGGAGATAGAAATTCTTTGTTATAAGGGTGGTGCTGTGCGCGAGTGCGACGCACCGAATATCTGGCCTGGAGCGACCGCAACTGTCCACGGATATACATCTTTGCGAGTGTCTGTGTGCGTGCGGACCTCCGCGCTGATGAGGAGAACAAAAGATGCAGATTTTCCCGAAATGTTCAACGAAAACTGCTGCTACTGGTGTGCGGTGGGGCACGGCGCCCCGTGATGGTGCGTGCTGCGGATGGGTTTTTTTAACAGATTCGACTGCACAACGTGCGAGAACTTTACTCTCTGCAAAACGTGTTTCCACGCTGTCCGCCATCCCCACCATCTTGTCAAAAGAACCGTTCCTCGTCACTGCAAGGTAGGCTACTGCAGTTCACAAATGTATACGTGCATAGATAATAGGTACATATTGACACTTACGTATCTGCGAGTGTGTGCGAAAGACCTACGTGTGTGTCCATGTGTGTGCTACATACTTTTTTCTCATATGATTGTATGGATGTATAGTTTTTTGAACTCGCGTTCGGCTGTGCGCGCGGGAGATCACGTATCGACCGTGTGCGTAGACGCCTTCGTAGACGGGGAGGGGAAGCGAGAGAAAAAGAATGAGAAACCTTGTGGACCAGTCGACACTTCACGGGTGGCGCACACGTGAAGTTTATAACGAAGTCCACACTGGTATATTACGAAAGAGGTGTTGAGAAACACTGGAAAGAGGCTTGATACACTAATACATGCAAACACTGCCGTGGCATATAGATATATATATATAAATATGTATGGGTATATATATATATATGTATACGCATCCACATATGTGTGTGTACCCGTGTTAGATAGATTTGCTGTGCAATGTGGAGAAACCGATACGAGAATTCTTGAGGAGAGGCGCATGAGCCATTCATGTGTACAGCTGAGCGCCGCCTTCCGTGTGTGGACACACTGCTACACACAGATCCAAACATGTGCAAATTTCCTCGATATATACGTGCCGTCCCTGTGTGCCGAAAAGTACATATGTATATATATATATGTCTGAGTTTCTCAGAATGCCTCAATATATGTGTGTATATATATATATATATATATGCAAGCGAGGTGGGCGTGTGTGGGTGTGGGTGTGTGTATGTGTGTGTATAAGCATATATAGGAATCGGGGTTTATAGAGAAGAATACACAGGGAGATAGACTTGAAACGATATTTTCTCGGGGATCTGCGTATGCGTCGTCCCGCAAGCGTCCACGGCTAGTGCAACAGGTCTTCTTTGTTTTACGTGGAATCATCGTCCTCGTGTCTGCAGTTCTATCATTCCAGTCCGCTCCGTCGACGCCCAGGTACAGACGCACATGGGTGTGTATATGTATACGTGTGGGGAACACCATCTGACAATATCTTAGTACAACGGGAAAGAAGGAGGCAGCGTTGCGCATGTGGTTTGCGTCTGCAGCGCCGGAGACGCATATCTCTGTAGCACTGCAGTAGGGGCTGTGCTTTTGCGTTACATCCTGCAGCCGCCGGTGATGACGGAGCAGAGTTCTGGTGCTGCCGCGAAGTCGTTTGACCAGCTGTTGGATGAATACTTTCAAGTCGATTACGAAGATGTGATAGGGGGCGATCTTCCCACGCGGTTCAAGTACACCTCTGTCGCGGCCAACAATTATGGAATGAGCACCGAAGAAATTCTCTCGAGGTAAAAATCAAACTCCTGCAGCTGCCCAAAGTTAGAATGAACATAACGTCAGCTATGAGGGACTTTGTCCACACCTTTGCTTACCGGGGGACACACTGTGTTTGGGTGGGAACAACAGTCGTATTACCAGCAGCAATACTACGTAATAGTAGTATTAGTAGTAATCGTCATAGTCGCAGTAGTGGTAGTAGTGGTGGTAGTAGTACTAATGATAGTTCTAGTATTAGGAGTGGTCGTAGTAGTACTAGTAGTAGTAGTAGTAGTCAAAGATAGCGAAATAATTGAGTTTCGTGTACCGGTGGGCAGTCCACAGTGATCTTTGCGGCATGCGTCTTCTGCGTCGGGTGGAGCAGTATCAGCGGTGCAGCATCTCATTGTTTCGGTGCACAGAGCCTCGTGTTGGATAACTACCTTGTAGGCACACCACCGTCAACTCTGGATTCGGTGACATAGATGGGGTTAGCCCTCCTTTTGGCGAAACCATTGCTTTGTGGCATTTACGCACGTTCATGCAAAACAGCCTTCGTACGCACGGAAATGTGCTGAAATATCAACTGTAACACGTGCGTGACACATGCAGAGGAGAAATAAACGTACGTGTGTGTATAGGTAAACGTACGCGTGTGTATACGTACAATTGCAGTGAAAGCGTCTGTATCGCACGCCCGCCTGTGTACTCCTCCGTACTTACGTCAGAATACGAATGAGTGAGCCTGTCTTCCAGGTGATACAGGTATGTGTGTGTATAGGTACCCCTCTCGCGTAGGCCGTCCCACTGCAGCGAGAAAGAAATTACTTTGCGTGTGTGTGCACGCACGAGCCTGTCTGTTCCTGGTTGCACGTGGACGTGCAGGACGGATAAGGAGCTAAACGCGAAATTATCCTTAAAGAAGCTGGCGCCCTATCGTGATTCGCAATTGGACTCAAGTCGAAAAGTAACCTACGTTTTACGAATGCTGCGTTCGTCCTTGATAGACCACACATACGTGTTAAGTCACTTTGGTGTGCAGTTTACATGGATTACAGACACGTAGTGTGTCTGATTGGTAGACTGATGTTTCCTGCTTAAGCCACGAAATCCTGTCTTCCTGCTGCCTGGAACTAAGACCGTGTATTCACTTTCGGAGGACGGGTCAGACGCGTGCACGCTGGAAACCCTTTGTTTGGCTCTGCAGTCAGAAGAGGGATGCTGTGCCCATCCCGCCTGTAGATATGATGTCAGTGACCAAACTGTAACCGTCAGGTTTGCGTTTCCGGCGTTTGTACGATTGAGCGTTTCGGTAGTTGCACGCGATCTGCCGTATAACTGTGTGATTTGCATCTTCTGGATTATCAGATCTATATATTTCCGTCAGGTTTCATTTTAGTAGTACTGCGTGTGGACGTGTGATTGTAGTGAAGCTGGTTTCTCAACCAAAAGTTGCGACTACCACCTGCCCATAAAAATCCCTGTTCCTCTTTAGTCGCAAGAAGACACACCACTATGGTCGTCTTTCCATTCGATTCCCGGATTCCTTTTTGGGGAAGTTAGTCGCCTTATGATACGGTCACCCATCAATCCTCTGGCTCACTGTAGGGTGGTTGTAGTCGCCCTACAAACTACGCAGAAATACTTGGCTGCGGCAGCCTAGATTACACAACATGACACCTCGCCTTTGCCGTACATGACAACGCGGCTCCCTGCAGCAAAAACAGGCATGCCTGCGTGGGTGTGTGTCTGCGTGATTGCTGTTCCACAAATCCATGTGCTTTTGACTGTATTGCGGCCGCCGCCACCCCTCGACTCTGCTTGGTTTTCAGATTAAGAGGTCGCAATATATGCGCAGAATGCAGGATGAAAACAAACACGGCGCTCGCCCGGGACGCACATTACCAGATGATGGCGGATGGTCGACGATGACGCGCTTCGGTCAGCTGACAGGCTGCACATTGCAGTAGTAGCGTCAAGAGTAGGACTTGACGCTACCTGTGCTGGTCGTGGGAAGAGAAAGAGTCTCAGGGTTGGACGTGGGAATAGTTAGATTCGTAACGTGTTTGCTTTGAAGAAAAGCAAGAGTAACGTCACCAATGGTACTGCTTTTTGTAAGTCGTGGTAATATCAATTGCCTGCAGAACAAGCAGCAATCACGTCTTGCTTCGTAGGGTCACAGCTTGTCAAAGAGGTTGTACTCGTGAGAGCGACAGTCGCTATAGTATCAGCTGATCCTGTTGTTAAACCTGTATTGTTGCGTTTGCGAAAGTCGTGTCCTTTCTTTTGAAGAAAGGCCCGCAGTCTGAGGTTTCAGCAGTGTGCCAGTGTCCACGTTCGAGGCACAGCACTCGCTCCATTTATGGACCACGTATAATTTTATTCCATGATGGAACGAAAGAGAGAGAGTTACTTGCGTCGCATAACCCGAGTGCAGCAGGAATTTGGACTACTGAAGTACACCTGTGCACCCTCTGGCCGTGCTCCTACTCTGACCAACCTTCGTACAGTCTATAGTTTCCCGTCCTTTAAAGGGAAAGCTTGGGTGTACAAGGGATTTTAGTGCGTTTTTCATAACAAATTGTGCTCTTCGTGCCTAGCTGGGTTTTATACGCCCACGTAGCGGTATGCACTAGGTTTGCATCCGGTGATTCAGCACACCATTGCTATACCGCGTCAACATTCAGGTTTTTCCTATGCGGATTGTGTTCGACCTCAGGTATTACCAAGGCGCGCCTGGATGCATACACTTCCAAGAAGTGAAAAGGACGGAGCTCTCCATCATGTTTTACTTTTTCAGGCTTCTTGATTCCCCTCATTCATCCTTCCACCGCCCTCGCCGGCAAAAGATGTGGGAAGATCCTCTCCATTTATCGTAGCCTATAACGGAGTCAGAGTCAGCGAGTTTACGTTCAGCAACAGAAGCTCATCCACACATTTTTGCGACTCACCTTGTATGGTTGCTGGGCCCCGTTAGCAGTAATCTGCAAAAAGGGGGAGCGTGATCTTGTGCACGTATTCGCTACACTCAAAAACTACGCTGATACACGTAGAGGAAGGTTTTTTACTGCCTCGAAAGCTTTGACGTGCCAACCATAAGGTGTAAAGAAAGCGTCGTCGTGTTTTGAAAAAGTAGAAGACTGTTGGTTGCAGCACATAACAGAAAATTACCTCGATTTCGTCACTGCCAGCTACTTTTTGCCGTTGCGGGCCCGCTTCGTCCTATTGTTGATGGCAGGAGAATAAAGGCACCAAGGTGTGAATTACACGAGGGGTGGTCCAACAGTATTTTGCAACACTGTGTTTACCTGTGCCTCTTTAGCAGCAGTCTCTTCTGATGGGCAGGTAAAGTTTGTCTCCGTCGCCGTTTTTGATTGTACGTGGGATGTTGTTTACCTCGTTTAGCCTCCTCTTTCATCCACCTCTGGGATAGCGACGGGAAATGGACTCAAGCGTGAACCTTAGTTCATCACCAGACTGGCAGTACCTGAACTTTAGTACTTTTAGCTGGAAGCTCGAATTTCTCAGACTCTTCAGGTGAAGTCGATGATGTAGCTAAAGGATACGGACGCAGGTGTATTAATACGTATGTTTGTTTATTTGTTTGTACTTATGCGCTACCTGTAGTGGCCTTTTTCTTAGGGAGGGGCGTTCCGGAATTTATGCAGAAGACAGCTTTGTAAATACTTGTGGCCCAGTCACTGCAGGCCATAGCGTCTTGACAAGATTTTACCTATTCACAATCACACAGTAAGTGCTCACTCCCGTGAACTTGTATCCGAGGCACAGAACACAACAGGTTTCGCGGCGTGGAACAGCCTGAAGCCTATTGTGTATGGCTGCATGTAGTATTATTGGGGGTAAGAGAAATTGGAAGTTCTGCACACGTACATCTTCTAGTTCTGGCGAGCGTTTCAATTGGTGTGGCGATTTCAATCAAAGGAACTCGCAACACTGGAGGTCCCGGATTGTCTGTCGATGTTTGGTGCATGTCAGAATGACGGCTGCTATGATACAGCTATCAGAGATTAAGGATTGTTACTCTGGTAACTGATAGTCAAGTAACGCGCTTCTATAGAGACGTTCATAGGAACAACGGTGAAGACGTCGGTTGGATTGGTGGCGACATCCAACGATCCTGTCTGCTTGGTGACGAAATGGGAGTCCGCGATAACAGCTTACGTTTCATCTTACTACACTACCTTGAGTACGGTACACCCGGGAGTGCTTTTCTCTTCTTTTAATTCACTTTTGGCGGCCCTTTCCTGGGAGGTGGACAACGTTTTCAACGGTACCCCTGGACACACGAAGGACACTGCCTACGTCTCGCTGTTCTTGTGCCTGCAGATGATCTCGATACGCTATCTCGTTCTCCAAGTTTTTCGCTTGTAATGTCGCATCTTCTGCGGTTTCACTAATTGCACGCGGTATCATACTATGAATGTAGGGCAAATGTACTCCACACCTTCTGCCTCCAACTTTTCCTCATCCTCTTCCTCGCCGTCTGGAGTAGTCGGTTCCTGCGTGGTGCCGTTAAAGTTGAGCTATATTATGGTCAAGAGACCTTGTTCGCGCTTTTCCAAGAGAACTGTCTAGCACGAGCGTTTTTCTCGCACCTCTAGCTTTAGGGCTTACGCTCATGACAGCGCCATGGGCACGTATAGCAGGCACTTCGTCGGAGAATGTAAAGCAGCCAAATCCCACCAAACATACCGCTGCAACATTTATTGATTTCATGGCAGAAGTGGTCTCTTCAATCAAGTAGCTTCGATAAGCACGTCAGTCAAACTCATTTCATCAGGAGTCACAAAGAGGCCGACTATAATTTCTTATCACCGCTCTGCTGTTGCCCTCTACCGGCAGCTGAAGAGTATGTACACCTGATTTTCTACCGTCGATTATCCTTTGTAGCACAACTAAAGTAGAATACATAACTTCACTCTGCATTATGTTTGCAAATGGTAGAACTCGCCCAATAAAGCGGCTTCGGCTTACAACTGCACGGAAGTCCAGTCGCACAACGGCTGACCGCTGATTTCGGCCGTGCGTACACAGCACACGGATTCAAGTGAGTATCCGACTTTCCCGTCCCCTTCGACTTATCTACAAATATGGGTCTTCTCCATGTGTATTTGGACATGCAAACACGTACCAGGTACATTTTTTCTGTATACATACGCGTTTTTGACAGGTAGACAGCTGAAAAAGCGAGTGGGGCAGCAGGTGGCAATCACACGACCTTATCGAGTAAAGGCATTCGTGCTTTAGGCCTTTTCGGCGCACGAAGGACCACAAGCTCACGTTACTTGTAAAACTTTTTCGATTCTAATGCAGGTGATGCATCTGTTGCAGTTATCTGCCGAGAAACACGACACATTTCGGAACAGAGGGGTCGTTTGTGCCGTGGGATACCTGGAGGCGAACTCTCTCTTGAGCTTCAAGTTCAACTCAAGTAGGACACCGTAAGTACACATATCTGCAGCATGCTGTAGTTATCCCCTTGACAGCTGAAATGTTGCAAGCATCGCACGGAATTACCTACACGCGAACTCGTGTTGACACTTGCTGTGAAGTTCCAGTGTCATGCAGATTTGTCCGAATTGCGTAATCTTACAGTCTATTTCCTTTCCGTCTGCGTAAGGTCTTTTTCTGAGAAAGCTATCACGAGCGGTCTACTGTACGATAGTCTCGTCTGCAATCCTGAGTGCTGCACGTACAGTGCGCCGACAGAAAGGCCAGTATACCTCGAACACGTCAAATTTTTCCGCCGCTTCCGTATCAGCAGTCAAATCCAAACAACAGGAGGGCAGTCGAATCTGCGTACACGCAGTTCACGGTAAAAGAGGCCTATATATACTTTTTTTTAGACTAAGGCGTTCTCAACGAATAGCTGAGCATCCTGTTGCAAAGACACGAGGGATTGTTCATTTATACGGTGTGTTGCAGAGAAGAAGTCCATAGTCCAAATACGTAGCCACGTATCTCACGTGGTACACTGCGTTATATTACTGGAGCGAATGGTGCTGCTGGTATCCACTCCTACTCCACCTACGTTGCCTCGAGCGCACAGCAGGTGTGAAAAAGTTGTGCTACAACAGTGGAGGTGGTTGAAGCCAACGATGGTTGCAGGGACGGCGAGCCGTAGAGGCTGCGCCATCGCAGTAGTCCCCTTCAGAGTCAGTCTAGAAAGGCTTACTCGAAATGCACGTTGCTGAAACGCTCGATGCCTGCGTTTAACCTTACATGTCCCTGAAGTCCCAGGAAAGTGGTGCTTGTAAGTGTGATCACAAAAGAAACGGTAGGTTGTGCAGAAATACACAGAATCCATTTGAGTGGTAATAAAATAGCTGAAATCTATTTCCTTTATGTTTCAATCCACACAGAGCCCCAGCCCCGAGCCAGATGTGTGAACGGGGCTGTTGCCGCTTACGTAAATACTCAACGTGTCCGTATGGCTTGGACTACACGTGTGCATGCAACAAAGTAAAGCGAGCAAAGATTTGTGGTCACAAGTCTCCTAAGGCTATTAATCGCATTCTTCGATGCGGGCTTAGCCTATACGGAGGAGAACTCAGAACGGAAAATGTATGAAACTCATACGAGCGTCTACGTTAGCTGGTAGCGGATTTGCCAAGTGTTCATGTTCACGAGGGTGGGCCAGCTATGGCGGCCACTGTCACTCGGCGGGTCCCCGTCGAGAGTGTGGAATTGAAAGTACAGAGCCTTATTTTTCCGCGACGCATTCGATTACTTGAGTTTCTACGGACGTTTGATCCGCTACATCACGGCATTGTAACCCGGCAACAATTTGTCAGAGCACTAGATCAGTGTGGAGTGGCTCTTGACGCAGATGAGATGCGCTCGATCTGCCACGCATATTCAGATGAGACTTCAGAAGGAGTTCGATATCGCGACTTCGCCGAATCGATTGAGAGAGTTTTCAGAATCAGTAAAGCAGAGAAAAACCCTGAGCTCCGCCATCCTCTTCCCGGTAGGAGCACGTGCGCTTGACACCTTTTTGCATTGTTCATGTGCAGTATCAGGAGGCAGATTCGTTTGTTTTCAGCACTCTAGGGTTGACAACCTATTCGGCCGTGGTACACTACGTCGTCTGTGAAAAGTCTTCAGAAGCATGACACGTGAGCATCACCACTTCCTCGGAGTCGATTTTGCTGTCCTCTATGAATAAGACGTTCGAAATCAGTACAGCGCAAAATAACCCACGGCGTCCTAGTCAGAGGAGTTACGCTCATTGTTTGCACTAGAATTAGCATCCGTTGGCACTGTGTGCGGCAAGCACCAGTACCTGTTATCACGCTGTAGAGTTCGAAACATATTAACGACTTTTCCACTGCAGCTTTTCTGCCTAAGCAGCTCACGTGGTGCTCGGCAGCGGTATGTGGAATATCAGCCATAGGCTGCAGTGCTTCCTCCCAGAGCACGGCAAGACACTCCCTGCGCATGCAGGTCCGCGCTGAACAGACACACAGACCATTAAAGTCGAGACACGAGGCATACCAGAGCCGCGAAAAAAGTAGTGATATTTGTTCTACGTAGTAGATGCGACTGACTTCAAAACCTGGCTAAGAAGTGAACGGACTCGTACGTGAATGACGTCGGGTACGTGATAGATTGTGATTATGTCACACAACCCATACAACAGTAGTACAAGCAGGAACATAGAACTGCGAAGCAGAATTGTTTTTGTGAGCTCCAGAGCCTAGAACCGCCGACTTCCTGAGGAGTAGACCTACTGCGCATACAGTAAAGAAAGCTTTGGACTTGAGCAGTCATGAATAATCGACTGGACCACTAGACTGCTCGGCATAGCCCACGAGTTAGTATAGAGGATTTTGGATTATCTCGCAATAGAGTGAGAAGTGGTTGGCACGCGTGTGGAGCAGGCGGGCTGTCGGATACCAGCTTACGTCGAAGCTCAGTTTTATCAGACGTAAAGCGTTCTTAGTTGGCGTGGACGGTTCTAGCGGAATAACCCGTGCATACCGCCAGATTACGCACCAGCATTTGATAAAGCCTTCAGTGTTGACGAAGACCTTTTACATTGTCACATTAACACGCGCTTAACCTTTCTTAATTTTCCAATATGTAGGGTGAGCGCGGACTGAAAGGGAGGCGGGGGGGGGTTCTTTCTTGTCACCAGCGAGCGCGACTCCTTTGGCCTCTTGTATTTACCCGTCCCTAAATCAAACATTCGCACCTGTCTTAATTTCCGCAGGTGCTTCGCTTCCTCCAAGCTTCACGCCCAAGCCCCTCACTGGAGAACAACAGACCGTGCTCGAAGACGTCTTGCGTCGCCTTGCGCTGTTATCTAAAACACGAGGCGTCATATTTAAGTATTGCTACCAAACTTTTGACCACCTGCACAGCGGCTTCGTATCCCCAGCTATCTTTCGTCGCAATTTTCCTTTTGACCTTGCGGAAGGTGCGCTGCGCTGTAATATTTGAACATTTAAGTCCACTCCAGTTGTCCTCGCGCACGACTGCCTACCCACTCGGTGAGCGTGCGTATACCGCAATAAGTGTGAGGAATATTACGGCGGATTTGTATGGAATAACTACCGAAGAGAGAATATGTCGCGTAAATGCGCGGAAGTCAAAATACACATACAACACCACACATGAGAGGTGTACACTTCACGGGAATCTGAGTTAGTCGCATTCGATCAAATTCAACTATCAGCCGTGCCTCCAGTACATAATGTGGACTGAAGCTCGCATATTTATGTGCATATATACATAAATGTGCGTACATGTGAATGAACGTGCACATACACAAGCATGCCATTTGCACTCTTTAAGCTCGCGTTTGTAGAACCAGCATTCTAATAAAGTAAAGTGCCATTTTCTCAGAATGTCAACAACGTACTGCACAAAATTGTACTTCAATGTTTTCCTAGGGAAATTTGCTGAAGAGGAAATTAGCCTACTCGCGGAGCACTTCAGCTCCAGTAATGGCAAAGGCGTCAACTACTCACTTATTCATGACCTCGTGACGGAGAAGGGTGCCGATACAGAAATACCCTTCGCAACTTCACCGTACGATCCTCGACCCTGCAGTCGCCGCTGGTCTCACCAGGAGCTACGTGC
The DNA here is from genome assembly GCA_000727475.1 of Sarcocystis neurona. Taxonomy (NCBI): domain Eukaryota; phylum Apicomplexa; class Conoidasida; order Eucoccidiorida; family Sarcocystidae; genus Sarcocystis; species Sarcocystis neurona. Next base: position 3,772,017 of record KL647296.1, read on the forward strand.
TGAACAGAAGATTCAGGTAGAGTTCACCCTATCACTGCAGTCATGCAGAAGTAGAGTGTTTCTATTCAAGAAGACTGAAAAACATCTTTCTGTTAGCTGCAGACAAACAGTGGCTCTATCTGATCGTAGAGCTTTCTGCAGAATGCAGAATCCTCATTTTTGCATAACCCTTCGAACTCTGCTCTCCAATATTTTTGTCAAATATTGACGTCGAAATAAAGAGCCCGTATAAGGCCCGTAGCCAGGGTACGTTGGAAAAGCCTGTGTGCCCACTGCTTTGTCTCTCAGGTCGACCAGCATCTTGCAGATTTAGTGTTTTTTTCTCGTTTTAAATCGAAATACCTCGCGCCAACATCCTTCTGGGTTTATGTTTTCACCCGTGTTGTAGACGTTGTTCAGTACGAGTGTAGGCTGCCTCAGCCGTAAAGCACTCACAACATCTCCAATATACTGCCCTACATATTCAATAATGCTGGATCACTGGGTTGTATTCTGACAGTGATGGCGCTTGTGCCGATGGTGAAGAACCATGCACTCTTGCCAGATGGTGTCAGTAATTTGTTTTTCGTGGACGGTGCCCCTACTCACACGCCTTCGGATACTCAGCCCCTCCGGTTCAATTGTAGACAGGAGTGATCATATACGTCTAAACACATACCACATGTATAGCCGTGCATGCACGTGGCGCCAAGACGGTGACCTTCTCAACCAGCGCACCTAGAAATGTGAACTATTCCAGTTACACGAATGCGCGATGGCATCTTATGACGCATCGCATGCGTTTAGGACCTCGGCTATGTCTCCCTCCTGCAAGAACATACAGGCCCGCACTATGTTTAACAGCTGCCGGATGTAATAGTGAGGTTTGATGGTCACCGGTCTTACGGTTTGCATCTTGCCAGAGGGATACAACGTAGCGGTAGGCTACTTGCCGGGAATTAATTTCCGACGCTGTGGACTGTACGCGTTGTGTAAAGCCTGTGGCGCGTGTTCATTCCCAAGGCGCGAGCGCTACTTTTTTTGGGTGAATGTAAAACCTACAGTGAGCCCCGTTTATCTGCGTTACCAGGCTCTTGCTGCCTTGAAGCAGCTGCCGTTGCGAGACTTCTTCAAAGACTTCGACCGCCTGCGCAAGGGGTACTGTACCAGAACGCAGGCGCGGGCGGTCCTGACCTCCTTTCTGGGCATCTCGTTGAATGATGTAAGGAGTACGTATCAGTGTCTCTTCTCACTTTTTCTTTGATTCTTTCAGGGTCGTTCTCACGAATGTCGTTCTGACTTTTTCGCTGCAAATCAATGCAGAGCCTTCTTGTCGTTCACCATGAGCATCATTACTCATTTGAATGCGCATAGTTAGTAGAACACATAAATTCCACGACAGCCACCCCGGCCCCAGATTGACCATCCAAGTATCTAGACGCCGTGCGCCGCTTTTGCGAATGAACTGTAGACGCTCAACATTAATGATTGCTGTCGGCGACCTGTGCACAGTTGTTGAGTACAAAAAATAGAACGTGGCAAGTCTGGAGATCCACGCAATCAAGCCGTTGTGAACTTTTCCAAAGTCGCTGTACGCTCTAAGAACTAAGCGGTTTACTACGCTCAGCGATAGATAAAACCACCGCTTATCCTCATGCCGTAGAAGATGACGAACTCGTCCGTCGCGGGACATAGAGGATAAGAAGGAGTCAGCTGTCATGCGTAAAAACAGAGTGGTGTGTCTGTCGCTGATGTTAGAGTAGTTAGTCATAGCCCCTGTCAGCTTCAGACTCAGGAAAAAATTTTAGGTGCAACTGGGAATTCGCTTTACATTTGTCAGGAGGAATGGAATTATCTGGTGGGCAAATACACCAGCGACGAAGGGATGTTTCTTTACGCTTCGCTGTGTGACATAATCGACAAGGTTTTTACAAGGCAGGTACGGTGACCGCGTCTCGCCAGATGGCAGCAGTGAACACACTTTCTCACCTATTAGCGTCACTAAGAAATAACTAATCACTATGCCATTGATGTTTGTGTGAGGTGTAACAGCTTTGACGGGCCAGTGATGATAAGTACGGACAGGTCGCTAGCTCTTTGCATGACAAGAACCACTTTTTCATCAGAAGTATGAAGGCTGTGTTTCCTGCTTGAGGTTGATGTCGTCATCCGAGGAATGCGCACGATACGGTCCAGATCGTTAAGGAAGAGACAGCAGCGATGGCTCATGGTTCTTACACGTAGTCATATTTGCCTAGTGTACCGATCAATGTAAATTCAGGTAGGCATATTGTGCTACTCTTACCACCTCCGTCCTTATGTCGCGTGATGCACTACTCCAGTACGCCCCTCGCCGTTCCTTTCCGCGAAAGCGATTTTCTTATCTGCGTAACCGCGAACTGCGTCGGTGCAGGACCTCGAGAAACATCCACTTGTGCGCGTCAATATGCCAGGACGGGCGGATTTAGAGCCTGCTCAGCGCAGCTGGATTTTTCGTTCAAGAAGCGAAGAGGTAATTACATTTTCCCACGCGAGTGCCTTTTGTGGCAGTGGCGCACCACGTTACTCGTGCAGCTCCATAAATCACCTGTGGCAATCTATTAGCGGTGCCAGACGGAAAAAGCACTGCGCCGTCTTCGCACCTTTTTTACACACATGTCTTCAAGTCTGCAGCGGCTGTCATCCTCGCGCGTTCGTAGACTGTAACTTCAGGTTGTACATTTTTCACAAAACAACTGTATTTGTGCTCCCGCTTTTCCAAGCAAGATTACAGATGGAAACTCCTCTAATATGTTTTTCACGGCCACAGTTCACGCTGCCTCAGCCTCACAATGTGCCTATGTCGTTGCAGAAATCTCGGCACCGTCGACAACAGACATAGGCTGCTAAGAATGACGACATCAAAAGTTTGCGCACCAGGTACCTTCTACGGTCCTTGTTTGCATGTTTATTACAGGAGAAAATAGATGAGATCGAAGCAGTCGTGCGAAGAAAAGTAGAACAGAGCCGCAAGGCCATTAAGCCGCTTTTCCAAGATTTTGATCGACAACGAACGTAACAAACAGCACTTGAATGACGAGGATGCTATTCCTCTGTACACACAGACAACCAAACTGTACGCCACTGGTCGATTCTTGACGTGAGGATGCATGTTCACAAGTCTACTACCACAAGAGCACGCGCTCGCAGGTCGGCGCGCCCAGTGTCAATGTCCCTCACGGGCAACCGGGAGAAGCAGCGAAAATAGTAGGGCAGACACGTGGTGACAGTAACAGGACTAGTAGTGACACTTCAAGCAGAAGGCAGGTTTTCCATGGTGAGAGATGTTAAACGGGTGTGCACGCAAGAGATTGCTGCGTTTTCTATCCAGGATGCACATCACGCGCTTGCAGTTCGCCAGAGTTATGAGCATGCTAAGTATGCCATTAACGGAAGAAGAGCTGGATCTGGTAAATAATAAAAGACAATAAGGACTGCATCTTGTGTACCCACGAAAGAGAGGCATATGAGGCAGGTGGCATACGCGTATGTACATGTACGTAAGTATGTGTACTTTTCTCTATCTTCATCCACGCACCATATAGACATGATTTCGTCCACTCTGCTGCAGCTGCAGACAGTTACCAAACGGTTTGTTTCAAAGTATACGTGTCTGCTCAAACGCCAAGCAGTATGAAGACGGATCAATCCTAACAGTGAAATATCTGCATCGTATATACATATCTGTAGAACCCACTGGAGTCAACTGTGATGTAAGACAGCATATGCGGACTCGGACGCGCTTTGTTTCTTCTTGTAAATAGGCGTGTGCGTCTCTTGTGACATTGATCCCTGAACACCGAGCTTCTGCTTGCAGCGAAGAATTTACCAGCAAATCAACAGAAACATGTAAAGCTGTACTTGCACCACAAGCTAACATACGTCCTGATGCATACAAAGAAACGTATACGCGGAAGCCTGGTTTGATACGAGTATCTGTGTAATTACGTATGTGTACGTACAAGTGTATATCTACATATATATATATATATATACATATACATGTACACTAGTTGGACCGGCCTGAAGAATGGAGACAGTAGAGGAAAACATTGTTGATAGGCGGTGCTATGCGTACGCTTCTAAATGAAAGGAGTCTCTAATCTACATTTATCACAAGCTCATCTATGAACCAGTTTTTTGACAAATGCAGCTCTGCTTACGCTACTGCGACAAAGGCAATACTAGAGAATTCAATTACATGAATTTCGTCCAGTCAGTCGATACCTCCTTACAGGCGCAGAGTGCGCCTCTGGATCGGACGGCTACCAATGCAGAAGGTTCCGTGTACTTCAGCTCCAGAGGTAAAACGGAAATTAACTGTGAAAAGCTCCTGAAGTTTTCAAGCAGCAGAACTGCGAAAGTGCAGGCCACGAAGGCTTACACACGTTACTACTATCGGTAGTGTGTACATTTTTTGTACGTATATTCTCATGCTACCAAAGTACTTTGCTTGTCCATTTTTGATGTAGTGGGTATCTGTCGATTAAATACTTTGAATCATGCTCCTCTTGATATTAACACCAAATTTTGATCAATACAAATACTCGCCCTGCGCTACTGAAGTCAGTGAGCTCTCCTGTGGAGATAGCGTAGCACAACCCGTTTACTTTTACAACGTATGTCACTGTGGTCCACAGTGAACTAACATGTCCTAGCAGCGTTGAATCTCCACGAGTAGCTATGTTTCTCTCATATTGTTGGTGTCATCCTCTACGACTTTTAAAAGTACTTCCCAGGTCTACTTGGGCGCGTGATACTTCTATGCGTGGGGAGGATTACCCATGCGCTATCATCTGCACAGTGCGGATCGAAATAGCCCACTGTCGGTCTCCACCAGTTGTGCTAGCATACGAGTCAGAGCAATTTCTTAGCGATGATGCCGAAGATACTCAACTGTCCTCGATATACCCTATTTCCTTCCTACAGCTTAATCGTGACACATTCTGCATCAACTAAAGGTTCGCTCGCAGCCGTTAACTTCATCCTGAGGTTCTCTGCTCGAGAACTTGACTGTCGTGGCTTGTACATGAGCTTTGCAGCTTGCAACCACGTCTACTACTGCGTTTAGGTCCCGCGTATACGTCCACTATATTCATAGTCTCCGTAGAGGCACGGACAGACTTGACTTCCGTACCGAATATCAAGGTAGTTTTTCCCCAGTGTGGACACACACACCTCCGTACCTATGTGCAAACTCAATTCATCTATGTGTCGGTAAACGTACGCAAGACATTCTCCGTCCCCGTCAATATCAGTCACAAGTGTGTGTTGCGGGTATGTATATACTCACATGTGGGCATTTCAGGTGACGTCGTTCCGTTTCAGGAGACGCAAAAATTAAAAGCGGCCCTGGCCCCCCTCTGAGAAGTAATTCAGTGTCTTCAAAATCAAAATGTTCTGTCAGATCTGTCTCCCCTAGCCTGTGTTTTTTAATCGCAAGAAGTACCGGGATAATAAGGTCGAAAAAATATGTCTACGCCTGAAGCCGAGCATTTCATAGCCGATCAAGCTGAACTGATGTAGACGCGGGCAAACTGACGATCCATCTTGAAGCATTGAAGAAAACATAGACCAGATGAGATCGGCAAGCAACAGTACTCAGCGTTCATTATAAAACAGGGAAACCGTGCTACCTGAAAGTCGGACATTTCTGAACCCAAATGTGTATGCACATAATTGGTCTGTTACCGTTCTCCCTGTGTTCTATTTCGCATCTCACTATACCTCTACGAGAACGTTCGCAGCATGGACCTTGGCAAACTCCTTTTGCACGTGTGCATCACACTGTATACACTTTTCAAAACACATGCGCCAGGGAGCGCTGTAACAGTGTGGTGACGGTCACACTTCTCCTTGAGGACCCGGATATTCCTTTGTCCCCACATTGCAATAGCATGCTTCTACGCCATTTATCACGGCACGAATTTTTCTTTTCTCAGGGTTAGCTGTGGCCTCTCTGCGTCCCCATTTTTGCCGAAAAAAAGAAAAAAACCGCGCGACGTCCTGAATTTTCCGTGCATCCCTTGATGATTCTGCACAACGCACGAATCCCTTGGGCGATAACAGAAGCCAGAGAGGAGCAGCCGCGCGTGCTGTTTTGCCCACTCTCTTTCTAAACCCACTCCTCGATACAAAACACTCATACGTGGACACGCCTACTCATCCGTCCACACCAACACAGAAATCCAGGCATCCACCTGTCCCCTTTCCCAACGGCGTGCGGCAGGGACGTTCAACGGTGCTGACCTCCTCTTTTCATGGAGGTACAGCAGTGTACGCGGCCTCCTGTCTCTGGCGTTCAACATCCGCTGCCGACAGTAATCCTTGTCTCACTGATTCTTCCACCAGCGCGTCGGGTATGGAGCGCAAATATGGTCCACCTGGGGTGTCCACGAGCATCATAATAGGCGGGGGTCCTGCAGGGGCTCTCCCAACAGGACTTCGTCGAACTTCAGGTATCACGCATGGACATAACTTTTCGCTCAATGCTGTACACTCCTCAAATAAACTGCAAAGGTAGCGTTCGATGCCGGCCAGCTCACTGAAGTCCCCCGTGCCAACGCGGTGGATGCTCTCACCGGCTCGTCTGAAATCAGTAAAGTCTCCGCGGGCTACGCGTACGACACTCTGACGCGCACGAGAAGCCAAACCACGCAGGGAATTCAAAGTCTCAGTGAACGCGTTCCCCTCTTGTTCAGAACCCTGGTGAAACGCTGCTTCTTCTCCTGTGCCCGCGGCGCCCCAGTTGTCTTCCCCATGATAAACGGCTCTGTATGGGGACGCAGCATCTTCCGCCGCAGGATTCGCTGCACTAGTAACTGTCGAAGCTGGGGGAGTGGTATCTGCTGCTGACACCTGCTCGCCTCTATCTGTTGACTGCCGCTGCTGCTTTTTGGAGGCATGCTGGTCTTGGGGAGCGCTCCGCCTGTCACTCGGACGTGGCGGGGCCGCTGCCGAGTTCGGCGGTGCGTGTGCATCTGCTGAAATACCCCCGGCCACTATCGCGTTTTTGGGAGTCCTGGAATCTCCTTTCACTGTCTCGGTGGGCTCGCCGGGGTGCGGTACGCCTTCCCCTTCGTGCTGTGATTGCACATGCTGCTCATTTATGTCGCCTTCATGAGCAGTGACAAGGGGTTCGCGGACCACAGGCGCCGCTGCACCTCCGCTCTGGGAATTACTCATTTGATTTGTTACAAATGACACACGGTGCCATACGTTTGCAGAACCACCAGAAGATCCCGTGGAGCTGCTGATGGGGTGCTGCTTTGTATGCAGCAGTTATATTACCATGGGACTTGCCCAAGCAATGTCGTCTTATGTTACGCCTCCGTTGAGTCCAAGGTTCCGTGTTGCTGTGCAGCGTCCTGACTCTCAGTAACCACAAGCGTAAAACACGGTAATTTATCTTGAAAGGACCCCCTTCTCTCTCTCGATTTCCACTTCAGATGCACTACCCTGAACAACGCACTAAAAAGAAATCCGTCTCTTCGGCCGGCAAGATGCATATCGTTGGGCGAGTCAACCGACGCGGTCAGTAAAAATGACGAGTACGGAATTGTTCGGCAGCTGTGCAATCTGTTGCGTGCGGGTTGAAGTTGGCGGAATGACGTAGGCGGCGTGACGTGCTAGTGGACTACAACCGAGACAAGCTAGATACTCTGTGGTGACGTCGTCTCCCAGCAAGAGTTAACGAGCCTCAAACAGTGACGACGTTTAGTTTTTCCGGCAACGCAGTGCCACGCAGCTCCCTCAGCGCTGTGACAGCCGCAGGCAAAGTCACTTACAGAAAGCAAGGAAAGCAATTCTATAGGAAGCGGCAGAATTCGTCAGATCCGCCGCCTGTTAACAACAGCACAGATTAAGTCAATCAAAAATTTGCATGAGGGACTAGGAGAAATCGACGGTCGTGTGGTACGCCTGCCGAGGTGGAAGAGAAAGCCTATTTTCATCCTTCCAGTGTGTCGCAACAACTAGCGAGCGCAGGCTTGTCCCGCGCAGTGCCGCCACATGCGGCGTCACGGTTTCGCGTGCATTTTGCAAAAAAGCAAATGGAAAGCACATCCAACATACACCCGTATCTTTTCTCAACAGAGCAGCAACCTGCTCACACGCTTTGCAACGGGTGGACAATTCATAAGAGGGATAAGCTCACGCAACCACTATGAGCGTTTTCGCACGTGGATGCTGGGCCCTCGAAATGTGCGGAGATATTGATTTGCCTCTATTCGAGCATTAAGGGTGCAAAGCTCACCTTGGTCAGAAAACCACAGTAGGCCGTATGTAGCTGCTGCAGCAGTTGCTGCACAATCTCCACAGATCCAAGGGTGTGAGCGCTTCACTGGCGGACAAGGCCTACAAAACACGAGTACAACGGAAGTGGCTGCGGAGCTCTCCACTACATACAGGAAATGTTAAATCCTCGTATTTACGCTGAATTACACTTTCACATGCGTCACTCTCATCACGCTTTGTGGCAGCACTAAGGCTTTGGATAAGCATTGCTGTCATCCATTGCAGAGACTCAGGAGTGCCACAGGCATCACACCACGGGTCCACTCTTCTGTGACCATGCATAAAAGGATGATCCGTTTCACGCCTGCACGACTACTCCGTCTCACAAACAAAGGGTACTAGAAACTAGGTTGTTCTATGCCTCTACTCCCTATCAATGGCCACGTATCCTCGTCTGTTGCTGAGTACTGCACGACTGTTTTGTTGCGGGTGATGCTTGATTCGGATTGTACGCACAGTCTACCGTAGAGGTGGAGTGCAACAAAAAGCGCGCACGAACAAACGTGGCTCCTGCGGTCATACGATGCGCACAGGCCCCTTACCCATTTGTGAGGATGGAAGTGTGTTTCATCAAGCACCAATTACAACAGCGAAGACACGCAACAGAGCATACCCTGATAGTTGAGAACTTGTAGCCTCATCTCTGACTTGGCACACAACAGGGTACACGAGTAGACGCAGGGGAGGACACATTCATTGTGAAAAGACGTGTAATACTTGAAAGAAACCCTCGCAATAAGCTACCCGTTCTGTCCAACTGTACTGTTTTTGCACCCCTTCAAGTGACAAGCAACAGCTGACTACAGCTTGGTCAAGACGCTAGGAAGGCATTCAGTGTGAAGGAACCTACGCAGCACATCACGCGTCGATGGTTGCCTGTGCGTCATAGTTTCTTACGAGGACTGAGTGAGTCGCGGGCTGCGAATATATTTTGAATGACAAACGATGGGAGTGACTTGGATACCTGTTTGAACTGCCGTGTATCCATAAAATGGTACTGCGTAAAAAAGACGGTGTATACACGTCTCTGTATCATACATGGATACGTTAATACACGCATATCTTCGTAGCCCTTTTTGACTTCCACTGCGTTTGTGATTGAGGGCGCTACGTGTCATATAACGAATAGAAAACTACTCTGCGTTTTTACTAAACTGATCCCTTCCGCTTTCGTCGTAGAACATGCGCAGGAAAGCATACAGGTGCACTCCAATTTCTGCGTCGATTATGCTCCACACCTACTTTTGACTGACAAATACAGTATTTCAACAGTAACAAGAGCTCTCCATACACGTATATATATATACACGCGTACACGGGCAAAAACGCGTGACGCGTGTAAATTAGCTCGCTCCTACGGTAAACGACAGTGCCTGCGTTACATCCGGCATTCTCGCACGTTAATGTGTATGTTCCATTGACTATCTACCTCGCTTACACGTGTGTAACCGTATTAATATGTATATATGATAACCTGATGGGCAGCTGCAGGTGAGGAACCAGTGTAGTTGCGGTCAACTCATTAACTTGCCTGTACACGAAGCCGTTTTCGATATTTCGCAGCAGATAAACCTACCCATGTTCACTCAGCTTTCTGTAGAAGTGTATTTTTCTTGCACAGCTGAAAAAAATTGCTGCACGTATATTTTATGTTTTGGTGATTACGTGCTTGGACGTCAGACTGCTAAATGAAGGAATACCCAACGCGTAATAGACGCGGACCCGGTTTCTCTCGGTCAGTCCAAAAGAACCGACTCCGATGCAGTTACGCACATCCAGGATTTTCGGTCTCAGTGTACACTTTAGTGAGACGCCAAGCGAACAGAGATGTGTATGCCATTTGCAGTGACGAAGGGTGAACTGCCCACTCACCACACTTCATCATTTTCCTGTACACTTAAACGTGAGTCGCCATTTTACACCTGTGCACCCATTTGAACACAACGCCTTGTAACCCATTCGTTGGCATCGGACTGGAGGTGTGGCGTAATTTATGTACATATCTGTATGCACACAGACAGTCAAGTAGGCGTGCGTAGATTTCATGGTACGTGCGCACACCCCCATCAAGACAGTTCGTGAGGTAGTGCTGCATTCGTCTACAGTTATTCGCAATTCTATAATTTATGCTTATGAGAAGCCAAATATCGACGCACGCACTCACGCATGCGTACGTTTAGTGCCACCGCGAAGACACGCACGAAAATCCTCTAGAGTACTACGAGAAAAAACAGAGGATAAGCCCTTTCTGTAAGACCTGTGCTCGTCCACCCTGCACATAACGGCAAGTGAAGTCCCCACCAGCGCATTAGTGCCGCCCTGAATGCTTGGGAGCGTACGTCCATGCACACAGGCGGATAAACTGACATACATACATACATACATACAGATAAGCATCGACCTATCTATCTGTCTCTCTCTCTACGTGCGTATGTACATACTAATTAAGTTTCACGCAACTCTGTGTTTTCTGCATAACCCGGTGGGAACAGGATTTTACCCCCTTAGTGTTACAATATGCAATCTTATGGAGATCCCTCCGCAGCGCGCGTATATCTGCACAGGAGTATAGACATATATATGCATATTGACTTGTCCACACGTTGACCTGGATGACGTCTCCCGGTATATGCATTGACGCGAAGGCTCTGACATATTGGAGCAACACGTGCTTGAATGCGTGAAAATTCTCTGAGCTCGGAACACTGAACTTTGGTCGTCGTTGTTTACAAATTTTGCTTGTTATTTTCAGGAGCACATGTACGTACAATCATGGCAAAAGTAGACAAGAGGAAAGAACATGCGTGTAGATATACGCAACCATAAGTGGTCATTCACTGTTGCAAATGGGTACTGGGCTTTTATCTTCTCTATATACGAATATTCCTTCCAATTTTAGGAACACGGGTACGTAAAACCGTGACAAAAATAGACACAAAAGGGGAAAGTACATACGTGCAGCTATACGCACAAGCAGGCCACAATCACAAAAATCATTCCAGGACATCACTGCATACGTGTGCTTACCTCCGCTCATGTAGATAGACATACGCATGTTTATCTTTCTCTCAAATGCAAGCTCTCAACACACGTACGCAGGCTGTCAGCACGGAGTCAGAACTAGCACGTGGTACGCTCTCCTTATATATTTACATACTTACCTGTATATCTATAGTAACATAAACACATCCTAAAATCCCTCAGGGCTAAAAAGACGCTGTACACTTCTGTTCAAGAAGACGGCGTGCATACACAAAAGTTCACCACTTTTATTAGCAGATATAACTTTAACGATGGCAAATACGCTTTCCACACGGCCGGAACATCTAGAATGATGTAAGCATTGGCAGATAAGAGGTACGAAAGCTGGAGCAGCGTGTCCACCCCACACAAGTCTATATCCCCGTATGGAACCGCATGCCTCTGTACTTGTCTACACATTTAACTGCATGTGTAAGAAGCTACACGTGTGCACGCCCTCGTAAAACGCAGACACGTGTAGAGAAGCGTACAGATGTGTCCGAACGCATCTGCTCGTGTGTTCGTCCATTACACATATTGCTAAATTTGTGTGCATCATATAGAAGTGTATACGTCTGCCTACGTGTAGCCGTACAAGCAGTGGCCGCCTACGCAAGGCCCGAAGAACACGACTTGACGGCGAGAAAGACGAACATGGCAAACTTAAGTAAAGATTGTGGTTTCTGTCTCTCTTCTGAAGCTTTCTGTGCCTTTCGTGTCTATCTCCACCCACACCTGTACAAATGGTGTGTTCTTTTCTTTTCTCATTTGTGGCCACATATATCCCCCAAGGGGAGGGATAGTCGCTTCGCCCCGTTGTGGCTGTTTCCGAGCTCTTGCGCTCCTTGCCTCGATACTTCGTAGCTGTTTTCTACCTCCTACGCTCTGTGCTTGCTCAACGTAAAGAAATCCCTTCTGGTTTGTCTTCATTTCTTCACTCTTCAGTTTCCACGCCTTCTCTGTAACCCCCGTGGGCGCATGCCCTCCAACGTGCACGCTCTGTTGTGTCTTGCGTGGCTAGGACATTCACCCACCTACGGGTGATGATATAGTCACTGTTTCTTCAGGGGGACGAATCTGAGTAAAGTGTTGCTCCCTATGGGAAGACGAGGATTTGAAATACATACAGTGAGGGCCGTGGCTCCGTACCTACACAACAGGCTGAGGCAGAGTAAATGGCTGGTCCACCCACAAAATAGTCTGAGGAATAATGTCTAAGGCAAGAAAGACGTTCGCCGTGCGCTAGCTCAAAGAATTCAGCCGAAATAATATATTTGAGGCCGATCATTTCGAAATAAACACACCCCCGAAAAGAAGATGCGCCTTAACGGGCCGCTCGCGGAACCCACCATCCGAGCAGATCTTGGACGGTTGGATTTACTGCATGCACAGCGACAGAAAAAAAAAGTGTTACCGAACTTTCGGTATGCGTACTTGTGTGTCTTGTTTCCATTCGCAGCATCCCTGCCACTTTTGTCCGTCAATTTGGCAACTGCTGAAGCATCGCACTTCATTTCTTCCTGTTAGTTGGAAATCGCAGTTCAGTGGGTCAGTTTTCATGTTTGTGCCGTGGTATTTGCAGCGTTTTATATCCGTGGCTCCACGCACAAAGCCAAAAGAGCCTGTTTCTTGTGAAGGCGCCTTGGTTCGCGTTTCCTTCAGCAAGAACACTGCCGTGTCAACTTGCCAGGCAGCGGACCCCAGACAGTCGCGGCTAGTTCAACAATTTTCAACGTTTCCCTCTCTTGAGACGCACGTGGGACACAGACGAGAATGATCTTTGGTATTTTACATTACGGACCGCGAAAATACACGGGCTACAGGCGATACAAATGCCGTACATATGTGTGCGTCTATCTACGCGGGCACGTACACACAATCAACCGGCAGTGTGCGGAGCAAGAAAAGGAATGCTTTCCTCACGTAGTGGGATGCATGTCCAAATTGTATTCGCGTGGAATTCGAAGAATCCGCCCTTGGTCCGCCTCCATCTTACGGAAGACTAAGAAATTTGCACTTCCTTCAGGGGATAGCGAAAAAAGCTCTTCGTCCCTAGACACGCTGTGAGGCAGGGGACAGTTTGTGATACGCGTATACGCGCGGGGAAAGAACCAAGTCGTCGACAGTATGTGTTTATACGTATATTCGCTGCCTGTCGACGAATATAAGCATAAGCCTGTAGCTTTATCTTCCTGGATGTACGTATGTAGAGTATTTCGAGTTTTGAAGACGCAGGCTACAGCGTATGTAGATATGTTCACAAAAATTTAGGGCAGCCCGCCTGTGCCATCCGGAGCACCAGCGGAAGTTACAGCGAGACACAGAGAAATATCCACGCACCGCACCACATTTCCTTTTTCTGTAGGAACATACTTATGTGGGCGTTATTTCAATATCTACACATATTTTTCGTATTTGTGTGTATGGTTCTACGCGGTGGTGAGTTCGCCACGTTGCTAGAGTGTGTACACGCATATTTGTCTACACTTCTACATTCCTTGAATGACTCCTTTTCCACACATATATATGCAGGATGCTGTAGTATTTCCATCTGTCTTTATCTCCTTCTCGTGCACTCCCTCCACGTGGGTCAAAAAAGACTGCCTACGCATTCAGACATAGGTAAATATTGACATACGTATATAGATAGGTGTATGTACGGTAGCCGCTGCTGGATGTACGCATACAGATATAGGTAAATGTACACATACGTGTATATATACATGTATAAATAAATGTGTATGTGCGAGAGCCGGTTCTAAACAACCATATATATATGTATAGGAGAGCCGGTTTTCTATAGTTAGGTGTACATGTATCTCTACCTCTCTCTCTATATATATGTATATATAGACCCGGTGCTGAACAGTTTTATTCTGACCACACTAGAAAACGGTGACTATTTCACATGCATAAAACGTATATATACGTATGTATAGGTGCAGTGACGTCTTTCTTCACAAAGACGCTTTCTTTGCCTTTCAAAGGGAGAGGAATATATTTGTGTGTGTTGTCCGTAGACACGTGTGTGAGAGGAAGTGCGTGGTTATCTGTCTCGCTGCGTCATCGTCGTTTTCTTCCGTCCTTCATCTGAATCGTAGTCTTTTGCCACTTTGCCCAAGCACCATGGAGACTTTTCAGCAGCGCGGTGAATTTGAAGGGGGAAAGGACGCGTTGAAGAAGGCTGCGGAAGAGGCACGTGGCCGCAGGCCCTTCTACCATCAGGGTAGGTGTGTAGGAAAATCTAGAAAGGGCAGAAAAGGCTCTCTGGTAGACGAGCGGAGGAGAAAAAAAAGAGAGCACACAGCCGAGAGACAGAGTCAAAGGGCCTGAAAGGAGCGAAGGATGAGGACGGTGGAGGTGTGGAAGGATGTTAGAAAGAGAAAGGATGGAAATGTGAAATTTGCAGAAAAGGGAGAAGGAGATCGAAGACGGGGGACATTGTCCCAGTATCCACAGCAGCAGCAACAGCAGCTCAGCAGCTGCAACCGCAGCCCAGCAACAGCCACAGCAGCGCCGCAGGAGCAACAGCAGGAGCAACAGCAGCCCAGCAGCCGAGCAACAGCAGCCGAGCAACAGCAGCCGAGCAACAGCAGCCCAACAGCACGAGAATAACAGCCGTCGCAGTCTTCATAGCGTACTGTAGCTCGTGAATGAAGGTCGAATATGTGTCTCTCTGAAAGACGGTAGGAAGTGAAGGTTTGCCTCGTGGGTCGGGAAAGCGCGGCAGCTTTTGTCTTTGCCTCGAAGAGAAGACGGAGGAGGAAGAGGAGGAAATGAGGGGGGCAGGAAAAAGTGAAGGGAGGAAGCCAACGGGCTCATATGGGAGAGACGCAGAACACATGAAAGAAGGGGCGAAACACACGAAGAAGACGAAGAAGAAGAAAAAGTAGGAAAACAGTCACGCATACCAATCGCTGAAAGGAAAAGAAGAAGAAAAGTGAACAGAAAGGCGCCCTTTTGAGAGTCGCTCGAAAAGAGAAAGCAGAGAGACACGCTGCTGCAGAAGAAGAAGGACAGCACATGAAGCAAACAACACTGTGATGGAGAATCCCCATCTGCATTCCTGTCTCGTCTCTCTCACTAGGGATCTCCCACACACATACAAGTGGACATATGTATAGGGAGACATGTCTATCTATCTATACGTATATATAGGTATGTGCATATAAATGTGTGTTTGTGTATGTACGAACGTGCGTGGAAAATATATTTGTTCGTGTGCGTGTGTCAGAGAAGAAGCGCCGTGCAAGTCAAGGGAAAGACGGGGGACACATAACAGTTGCAGCAGTAGCAGCAGATGCAGCAGGGACAGCAGCAGAAACAGCAGCAGAAACAGCAGCAGAGACACCAGCAAGAGCCCGAGTGTGTCTACAACAGCAGCAGCAGGAGAGGAATAGCCGTCGCAGCTTCTAGATCGTCGTGCAGCTCACTGTTCGTTAATATGCGTATATCTGTAGGTGGAGTCGGACGTCAAGCTCGTGCGAAGCATCAGGAATGTCTACTTTTGCCAAAAAAGAGGACAAGGAAGAGGAAGGGAAAGGAAAGGACGGGAGGGAAAGGGAGAAAGGTAGAAGGAACAAAAAGAAAGGAGAAGTGCATGCAGGGCCGGGACAGAAAGGAGAAGAGCGGGCACGGAGAGACGAAGAGAAGAGGCGAAGTGACCAGCAGCAGCACGCAGAAGCAACGGAAGCAAAAAACCGGGAAAGACGGGTGGAGGGAGAGGGAGGGAGACGTTTCTAAAAAAGAAAAATCAGTCAAACAAATCGCGCAGATACACATATATGTACACATATATATATGTAGGCATACATACATATATGCATACGGAAATGTATACATGCGTACGTATATGTATACATAAATACGTATATACACACATATAAACATACACACATAACATACATACATACATTCACAGATACGTATGTATGAGCATATATATATACACGGATATACATACGTACATATATGTATACAAACATACGTATGTATATATATATGTATATGCACGCGTACGTACGTACGTGCGTACACAGAGACACGGAGACACATTCCTTGGTCTACATACATATACGTGTGTAGAGAGGAAGAGAAGAAGAAGGTGACTTTTTCTCTTTGAAATGAGAGGCAGCTTTTCGTCGGAATTTCTTTAACTGAGCGGATGGAGAAGAGAAATTAGAGAGACCCGCGGATAAGGATGGAGAGGGCATTTCCTTCTTTCGAGAGGAAGTGGCAGCAGCAAGGCAGAATGAAGAGGGCGCGACCAAAAAAAGGAAGATATTCGTCCTCTACGAAAGAGGACGCGAGAGAATCTTGACCGACTCTCGGCGATCAACACATGCAAAAAGTAGTACGCCAGTCATATATGCAGAAAGGCAATTCTTGCGAAACCTTGTGCTTTCCCCCACATAACAATGAAATGACAGGGCTTCACCTTCACGGCCTCTACACTTACGCATACTAATTTTCACGTATACTGGCTTGATTCTCATATGTCTATACATATGTATACATACGCATTCCCACATATATATATGCGTGTCTATATCAATATTCTTATATGTGTATATATATGTATGTATATATGTAGACACATGTATTCGTTTACATATTCGGCTTGCTCCTCAAATGTACCTATTTATGTTTACACGCATCTGCATATACATATCTATCCATATATATATGTAGATGTATATGTGTAGGGAAATGTATTAATTGCCACTTTTTGTAGCTGACGTCGTATACGTGGAGAAGGACGTATGTGTGTGGAGTAGAAGATACGGGACAGGTCCCTGTGTAGGCCTGTTGATTTCTTCCTCCCATTTCTACCCGTGGAAAATGTTCGTTTCCTTGAAAAGTCTCCATTAAATGTAAGGTCGCGCTAGAAGTGCGTGTATTTCTTCCCGCTGAGATAAGCGGGTTCTGCGTGTGGGAGGAACATCGCTTCTCTTTGTTTTACTTCTTCCTTGTGTCTCGTCTCTCGTCTCTCTCCACTGTATCGTCTCTCTCTCCTGTCTCGTCTCTCTCTCCTGTCTCGTCTCCCTCCACTGTATCGTCTCTCTCTACTGTATCGTCTCTCTCTACTGTATCGTCCCCCTTGTGTCTCTCTTTTCCTCGTGTCTCCCTCTTGTGTGTCTCTCTTGTATCTCTCTCTCCTGTCTCTCCCTTGTGTCTCGTCTCCCTTGTGTCTCTCTGTCTCCCGTGTCTCCCTCTTGTGTGTCTCTCTCTCCTGTCTCTCTCTACTGTATCGTCTCGCCCGTGTCTTGTCTCCCTTGTGTCTCTCTATCCCTTGTGTCTCCCTCTTGTGTGTCTCTCTTGTATATCTCTCGTGTCTCGTCTCCCTTGTGTCTCTCCCTCCTGTCTCGTCTCCCCGTCTCTCCTCTCCCTCGTGTCTCGTCTCCCTTGTGTCTCTCTGTCTCTTGTGTCTCCCTCTTGTGTCTCCTCTCTCTGTCTCGTGTTTCCTCTCTCTGTCTCGTCTCCGCTTGTGTGCCTCCCTCCTGTCTCGTCTCTCTTGTGTGTCTTGGTGTTTGTCTGCACGTCTCGACTTCCGTTTCACTTTTCTGCTGCGTTCTTCTCCTCCGTTTTCTTCGTCGTCGTCTCTTCGTGGAGGTGTTGGTTTTCTGCCGAGTCTCTTCTTCTCTGTCCTTCTGTTGGTTTATTTCTGTTCTCCCTCTTCTGCTGCTGCCGCATGCTTCTCTTCTTGGCCTCTGCCAGGACTCCCCTGTCGCTTTTTTGCTGCCCCTCTGTCTCTCGTCCTCTTCTTCCTGACAATTCCTTCCTTGCGTGTGCCTGCTGTGTCTTCTTCTGTGTGACACTGGGGTGAATTCCCTTTTTTGCACGCAACTTCTTTCACAGGCCGCCTGATTTACGAGTGGGAGCAGTCTCTCGACGAGGTGCACTTGTACCTGCAGCCGCCTGCTGGCGCCCGCGCGAAGGACTTCCAAATAACTTTCACGCCTTCCTCACTTTCCGTCGGACTGAAAAACAAACCCCCCCTCTTTCAGGTCCGCAGAAACTATTTATTGCTGTCTCTGTTGAAGTCTCTCTCTCTTCCTCGCGGCCTTTCTTCTCTCGAAGGGAAAAGGTCCACGCACTCTCTCACAAACACGTCCACCTGTGCGCGACGACCCCTTCAGCGACACAGACAGACAAAAAAAGCAGGCGTGGACCTGCAAAAGCAGGAGACACGGAGTGGGACACATAGAAAGGGAGAACAGCAAAAAAAGGATGTATGTGTGAAAAGACTGCGAGAGAGAGGAGAACAGCTGGAGAAAAAAATGGACTTTTCCCTTTTTTCTCGCTGTACAGAAAGTGTCGTAGACGAGACAGAGGGACGACGTTGGCAGGCAGAGGCTGCCTCTCCGAGAAAATCAGCAGCAGCTTTCACGTGTGATGGTAGGTGGGGCAGTGCAGATATATCGTCCCGCCCAACTTCGTGTTCAGCAACCTGTTGTGAAGGACCCTCTGCCCCACACCTGTCTACCTGTCTTCTTCTACACAAGCCAAGACATGGCAGTTTTCCGGAGAGAAGTTTCGGCATGGATCGAAGAGAAAAATGGGTCATATTGATCTGCAAGCAAATCCACCTTCTCTGTCCATTCACAGCCCGTGCGCACACAAATATAAAAATTCGAAACTTACGTACAACTCTGTATGAATACATACATATATAGGAATGTAAAGGCATCTATTTCTGTGTATCTACCTATATATGTATATATATGGGTGTGTTTCAACAAATGCATCCATACGCACATATATGCATATGTATGTATATTTACCTATACATATATATATATATACGTAGGTCTCTATGTGCGTATACATAGATTTGTGTAGATAGCTTTACAGACGAATGCGTATGGACAGGTTATTATCTGTTTATCTATTTGTGTTTCTCTCTATATATATACATATATATATGTTAGTATGAGTAGCTGTTCCTCCTTGCATCTGCGTCTACACCTATCAACAGCTGGACTGCTAGTATGCCAGTACATATACATATATATATATACAAACACACACACCTCTCTCTGCCTGCATATATATACGTATATATAGTGAGAAATGCACACGTATATATATGTATATTTTCCTCTGTATATACGTATATATTTAGGAGGGAGGGAACGATTATACGCTCTCGTTTTCCTTTGTGAGAAGTACACCTACGAGCGAATGTATAAATATTTGGAAGAGAGGGAAAAGTAGACATTTTCTTCGTTTTGGCTGAGAAATGCATATGTTTGTGTACGTCTGCATGTTGCTGCTGTGTGAACATGGAAGACGGTTTTGGGCTTCCCTTGCGGGAGGAGGCTCCGATTCACTTCATCGATCAAAAGTCGAAATTCTGCTCTTGAACGTCTGCTTTTGCGCCACTAAACTAACGAATCAACACCCTATCTGTGGGCGGAATTTAGATATATATATGTATGTATTGATGAATGTGTGGGTGCTCCTCTGTATATATAGATGTATATGTATATATGTATATATACGTATATGTTTGTATATATACATTATATATATATATATATCTGTCTACAGGTGTATGTATATATATATATATATGTTTATATATGTATATATGTGTAAATCCATATATATGTGTATGTGTGTAAATCCACATATATGCGTAGACATATATATATATATATAGATATGTGTGTCTCTGTGTACGTCTATATATGTATATATATATGGAAAGAAATTTATTTATCTGCACACCCCAAGTTGTGTATGAACGTGTTTTTTGTGAAGTGGGAGATGATGAGGAGGAGACGTTGAACTTCCGCTGCCCGAGGCGTGAAGAGAAACGAAGAGACGCGAGAATCTACCGCAGCAGAGGACAGCAACTTTTTCTCTTCAAAAGCCGTCCTTATCTTTCTCTGTGGAGAACTCTCTTTAACACTCGAAGAGTGCCTCTTTTTTGTCCTCTATCCGTGGAGAACTCTCTTTTATTACAGTCAAAGTGCCTCGTTTTCGTTTGGTCTCTTTTTTTCAAATTTGCACGTCGCAGGCGGAGACGCAGTCGACGGTGAACGTCTCTTCTTCTCTTTGGATGCTCGGTGAGTCTCGCAGAAGAAGGCAGCACATGCGTCCCCTACACATATCCTTCTTCGCCTTTCTATTGCCTCTTGCGTCTCCTCTTTTTCTTCTTCAAGTTACATTTTACTCTCCCTCTTTTAGGAGAAGAGTTGCATCCCTCTTTTAAAAAAAATCTTCCTCATCTATACTCATACACATCTCAGCAAACATGCGTGGGGCTCCCTCTCTCTCCCGCTGTATATATACACATATATACGAACATACATATATATACATACGTATATAAGTTAATAGGTATATATATGCAGATAGATAGACAACAGATATACCTATACATATATACATATATATATTTATGTATCTCTCTCTGTATGCAACGCATCTATGTATACATGTGGGTTGATAGGTGTATGTATATATATAGATATATAGATACAACAGATATATATATATATGTATTTCTTGCTGTGTTCAACGTATATACATGTGTGTATATGCGTTTAAACATATATATGTATATGTGTGTGTATAAATGTATAGGTGATATGTATATGTATGTGGACGTATGTACTTGCATTACATATGTGTATATATATAACATTTTGCCAGAAGCCTATTTTAATAAGTTTGTGTGAGGGTGTTGTTGCCGTCTCTTTGATAGGAGTTTTCTCTTATGAATGAACGAGTAAATCAGTGATTTCTGAGCAGCAGCCCCTCAGAAGCTTTCCTCTTCATCTCTCTCTTCATTTCTACCCACTCGCAAGAAGTGCACATCAACCCAAACACCCACACACACCCCCCCACGCCTTTTCTGTGTATACGTGTCTACTCATATATGTATATATATGTGTAGACATACACACACACAGATAGGCATGCATACGTGTGTGTGTGCATTAGTGTGTATATGTGTGTGTCTGTATCTAGTGGAGACCAATTCTTCCTTTCTTGTGCGCTGCCTTTTCACTTCTTTTCTCCTTCCCGACACTGCGGTTGACATTTATTACACGCAGCAAAACGCGGTACCTCTGCTTGAGACTGCCGCCCCCACCGTTGCTGCTGCTTTTTCATGCCGGCGCTCAGCAGGGCCTGCTGCTGTCTTGGCGCGGGACTTCTCCTCACCCGGCTTCACGTGTTCTCTTCTTTTCTTGCAAAAGCACCAGGGCCACATAGGAAAGCTTCCTGCACATGTTTCTTCGCCTTTCTCATCACTTTTGCTCCCGAACGCTTCTCAAAGAAATATAAATATCTCTCTGTAGGCCCGTGTGTGTATATGTGTGTGCGTGTATATATCCAGACGACGAAAGCTCCACGAACAAAAGGTTTCGTCCACGTGCTGCTCCTTCGTTTTATACAAATACAATCATAACAACACAAACAAATGCTGTTATTATTCATCAAGCGCCTTAGACTCTCTGTATACATATATGAAATATATATATATATGTATATGTGTACTCAGAGAGAGCCAGAGAGTTGAACAGAGTTGCTGTTGTTCTTCATGCGCATTAGACTCTCTGTACATACGTACATATATATATACGTATATGAACATAAACATATACATATATGTATATATATAGAGAGAGGTAGAGAGATAGAGAAAATCGCTTCTATTCGCCAAGCGCCTCAGGGTCTCTCTCTCCATGTATATACGTATATATATGTGTGTGTCTGTATATACATATGTGTACATATTCATATAGATAGAAAGAGAATCGCTTCTACTCAAGCAGCTTCCTGTGGGTGCGGACATATATATATGTATGAAGTGTCCGCAACGTACTCACCACCCTTGCGGCGGGCGTGTTTCAATATATATCTGTGTATGTGTGTAGAATTTGAACATGCTGCCGATGTCAGGAGGTTGGCGAGTATGAAGTGGTGTTGTCCATTTTGTAGAAGAAAGCAGGTCCTCTCTTTTTGCGAGGAGTTGCTGTCGTATGTGTGTGGCTGCCCGGCGAGTCCGTCTGCTGCGCGCGGAGTCTCTTCTGCAGAGCGGCTCTCCTCTCTCCTGTCTCCGTCTCCGTCTCCGTCTTTTTTCATGTGTGTCTCCGTCTTTTCTTTTTCGCTTCCGCTGCGTGCCTTCTTGCGTCTCGTCTCCGTTTTCGTGTCTCCCATGTCTCCCTCTGTCCGGTCCACCCTCTTCTCGCTATCGCCCCAGGGAGGGGGGGGTTCTTTTTCTCCCCCCCCTCACCCTTTTGTGCGTGGCCGTCTTTTTTTGGGAGAAATTCTTCACGCGCGAAGAACTGAGTTGCTCTTCTTCGTGCAAATATCTTCTGACACATGTATGTGTGTGTATGTCTGGAGGGGGGGCCGTGGAACACGTGTGTCTGTATATGCGTCTCTGCCATTTTCTCTTTTTTCTTCGTTGAATTCAGACCTCTTTTTTTCCTTCCTCTTTCTGTCTTTCTTGGCTTTCTTGGCTTTCTTGAGTTCCGGACACTTTTCTCTCACTTCCGCTTCTTCGGCTGTTTTTCGAGTTCCGTGGCGGCGTCCTTCCCGTCCACCACCACCACCACGTCGTCGTGTTGTTCGCATTTTCCACTTTCTCTGCGCGTTCCTTTCCTTTTCCCGGCGGTCCGCCGTCGTTTTTTTCCCTTTCATCTCCATTCGCGTCCTTCGCCGTCTCTGCGCTCTCTCTTTCTATCCGTTTTTGTCTTTTTTTCCCCTTGCTGGACTTGTGAACAACAACGCGTAGAGGACGGGGAGCTGCACATCATGCTCTGCAAAATGAAGAAGGGAGAAGTGTGGCCGAGTGCGTTGAAAGGCCACGGCGGCGTCCTCGACGCGTTTTCCCAGGTGCGTCTCGACCGCCTTTTCGCGGTCTCTTCTCTGGCGAAGGCCCGGAACGGACGGGGGAAGGGGCGGAGAGTAGGGAAGATAGGGGAAACTGCCGAAAAGGAACACGCAGTGCAGAAGACGCAGGCGAGAAGAGCGGGAAGGGAATAACGTAAAGGACAGCAAAAGGAAGGGAAAAAAAAGGAGAAGAGAAGGAGACGAGGAAGCCAACAGAGAGAAAAGGAAAAGAAGACAGAGACAAAACGAGGGAGCAAGTCGAGATATAAAAGAAGAGAGCAAAGGGCAG
>KL647296.1:3798220-3816214 GCA_000727475.1 Sarcocystis neurona
CTATCAAGGGCAGGCAAATTCCAAGATGATTGGTGGGCCTTCCCACCTAGCAGAAATCACCAACTTGGGTCTTCTTATCTGCAAGATAAGTTTCGATGAACTTATATCCGTCGCCAGAGATCAGACAGCTTTTCGTGACGTCGTTTCGTCTACGTTTTGACCCACGTCTTGAGCAAAGTGTATCTACAAACATATCTATGTGTGCTGTCTATTGCTGTCACTTTCATATATATATGTATGTGTACATATACATGGGTGTCCCCCCAAGCGAAGTATCTACAGATAGGTGTGTGAATGTATCTGTGAAACGTGTCTGTTAGTATCATTTTCGTGTAGATATATTTGTATGTATTCATACGTTTATGGATATATATCTTCACCAAGGTATCCACAAACATGTGTGTATCTGTGTATGTATGTGTGAGGGGTAATATAAATCTCTCTATTATTCCCACTCTTTTATATATGTATATGTATATATATGTAGATATATATATATGCATCAAAGCATTCACAAACATGTGTATGTGTATCTGGGGGGACTTCAATATAAATCTCTTCCGTGTATTTCATTCTCATATATGACATATATGGATGTATACGTGTGGACGCACAGCAGTCCGGACACATATACAGATATATAAAGAAAGGTATAGAGGTGGAAGAATTTGTGCAGACACGTATATATAGAAAGGGGAATATGTACAAAGATATACGGAGGCAAAATATCTACAAATTCATTGCGACGTAAATGGGTAAAACTATTTGTGTGGATATACGGATGTATAGGCGTCCACATATATTGACCTATGTAGAGAAATATATATATATATATTTGTGTCTCCCTCGTTCGCTGTCTCCTTTTGCATGTATATAGAAATGTATGTACATATATATGATTACACGTCTATGATTAATATATACGTATAGGTCCCTTCTTTCGGCCGTCAGCTGCCCACGTTTCTATCCACACGGTGACCTTCTACATGCCACGACGTTTTTATTTGCTTATATACTCACGCATACACACATATATATATGCTTGCTATAAACTGACACACACGTATATATATATGTGTTTGTATAGATATATATGTGTGTGTGTCTACCATAAAGGTGTGTATATTACGAGTTTCCTTTTCTGTATTTATTTGTACGTATGTCTATGTATCTATTTATACGTATGTTGGTGTATCTATATATTTGTATCTCTGTCTGTGTCTACTTTTTCATACGTATCCCTACGTATCTACTTTTTTATACGTATGCTATTATATGTATACATGTCTATGTATATGGACCAGTGTTGCTGCCTGCTATGTATATATATGTGTATATGTATATGTACGAGTGTTGCTGCCTACTATGTATATATATATGCATATGTAGGACTGTTGCTGCTTGCTATGTGTGTATATATATACACATATATGTATATGCAGGGGTGTTGCTGCCCGCGTGACTGTCTGTATTTCTGTGTATATAGCCAGATGTACGGACAGTCTTTTTTTGTTTGATTTCTTTTTGTTCTTTCAGCAAGAAGTGCAGAAGAAGTTGATGCTGGAGCGCTTTCAAGAGGAGGTATGCCATCCGTTTTCTTCTTTTCTCTTCTTGTATTTCTCTTTTGTGTATCTTTCTTTGCCTTTCTTTTGCTCGGCTTTTTCGTCTTCTCTTCGGTCTCCTCACTTTTCCGGCCGCCGCGATTCGTCTTTCTTTTGCAGCGGTTTTTTGTTTCGTGTCCTTCGTCCGCTGCCCCGCTCCACGTCGTCGGCAGCAACTGCACGTATGCCCTGCACCTACCTAACCTTGCCCCGGTACTCTTTTTCTCACGCACCCTGCGCATTCATTTTCTTTTCCCCTTTTGTCTTCGATTCAAAGAAATCGCAAAAAAATTGTCCGTTCTTCTTCCTCTGTTATGAACATCGTCCTCTCCTGACGCCTGGACGCATGCCGAAAGAAACGTCCGCGTCGTCCTGTATATCTTTGTATAAAAGTATACGTGCCACGTACACATATATACCTGCATATGAGTACATCTCCTAATATTTACTATGACATATATATGTATATATACTTCATAAGTATATATATGTGTATTTTATGCACACACTTCAAAGGCACTTACTGATATATCTATCTCTGTATCTCTATCGTAGTATATCTAGATACACGTACACCTTTTTAAGACACATATGTATATGATGATACATATATTCTAATATATCTACCTCTATATCTCTCTTTGGCCCTGTATAATTCTCTATGTATTCCTGTCCCCGCACCTCCTTCTATGTATACGTATATACACTTGTGTGTACACACCACACATATACATAGTTTTACGTGTGTGTAAATACACCTATATACATATATATATATATATGAACATATACATATACATGTATAAATATTTACGTATATGTATGTATTTATATGCGTGCGCACGTGTACACGTGTGTGTCCCCCACGTCCTTCTCGTAGTGTCTGTGCGACTGCCTTTACAGAGTAACGAAGATTCTTCACTTCTTTCTACTCTTCTTTTTCCTGAAGAAAACTTCTTCTTCTATCTCTTACGCAGACGTCTACTTGCTTACAGAAACACAAACACATGTATGTGTGTGTATATGTGTGTGTGTGTGTGTGTGTCCCTCTCCCTGTGTCTACACACAAGTATATGTGTATGTGTTTATATGTATCTGTGTGTGTCTAGAAATAATTAATTTGATTTTCTGTCTCTGCGTGTGTCTGTCTCTCCACGTGTATGTGTCTATGTGTGTCTATACGTCTATATAAGGATCTAAATAAAGACGTGTAAAATTCTCTCTATCTATCTGTCTATCTATCTGTATCTCTATCTCTGTGTGTATGGGTATGGCTGTCTGTCTATGTGTATATGTGTGTATATATATATAAATCTACATAGGGAGAAAAAAGTGGATGAAATTCTCTCTCTCTGTGTCTGTCTGTCTCTGTGTGTGCTGGCAAGTGTATGTTTTTGTATGTGTCTATGTGAGAATGCAGATAAATATGTTAGGAGCTACGTACGTGCAAGGCTGTTGTACGCAAATACGCTCTCGTGTATATGTGCATGCAAAAGATATCGCCTGACAAATTCGTGTGGCTGTGTAAATGTTTGTAGATGATGAGCGGCAGCAGACAATGCAGAAAGAAAAGAAGAAGTTGTTTGTGTCTTAGAAGGAGAAGAAGTTGTTTCTGATCTCGTTTGTGTTGCGAAAAGTTGGTCCAAATTTTTGAGCGGTTGCCTAGTTGTTTATGTGGGGCTGCTTCCTGCTGCACATGCTGCTCTCTTCTTCTCTCCTTCCCCAACAACGTTCTTTTTGCGTCATTCGGAAAGACGCAGGGACGTGTGGGAGACAGCTGCGTTCAGAAAGCGAGTTTCAGCCGGAAGCACTTTTTCTTTCTTTTGAGAAAAATGTGCGAGACGTTTTCTCACCCGCCCAGAAGCGGCGATTTGTTTTCCTTTCGTTGCCGCTGTCCTTTCCGGGGAGGAGTTGCTGCTGCAGAGAAGAACAGCAGCGTCCCTGTCGTCTCGCCGCTACTTCCTTCCTCTTGACAAGTGTGAACACTTTTAGGTGTCTCTCTATATTTATTCCCCAGCAAATCTTTCAGACCGTCTGCACTTCAGCAAAAAGCTATTGGTGTCCCCCACCGACGAACGGGGCCGCCACGCGTGTCTACTTTCCCGAGGCCCGCAGATAACGATAGAGACACGAATAGACCTCGACTATCTTACACTCCTACACTCGTGTATGCAAATATATATATATATATGCATAGATAGGTAAGTATATACGTGTGCCTGTATATCTCTGTAGAAAAACTAGGATAGATGGATAGAGAGAAACGCGAATATAGTGAGATAAATGCAGACATATATGTATATATGTGAAGAGAGGTGGAGGTGGAGGAGAGACATATGTTTGATATATGAATTGCAAATGTTTCCGACTTTTTGTGTCTTTTCTGTGTGCTTACGACCACCCTGTGGATCTTTGTCTTATCGACGAGGGTTCTGTTCTTCTCTTGGCTTCTCTCGTGAGGGTATATATATCTCTGTGTGTTTATACCAAGGAGACAAGAAACGGGTTCGTGTGTTGCGTTTTTCCTCCGTGTCTCGGACGTCTCCGTCTGTGTAGGAGGACCCACTTCATACTTGCGAAGAAAAGCGTTTCTTCCCCTGCAGTTGAAAAAGTGTCCTCGACCTTAAAGAAAAACTGTTGCCTTTCCTTCTGCAACTGCTGTTGTGAATTTGCAGAACCCTGGTTTTGACTTCTCCAGCGCAACTTTCTCGGGTAAGAAATTCAAATTTACGTCATATTCTTTCCTACACCGGCTCTCACAGCTGTAGTTGCTGCTACTTGTTCTGCTCCTGCTGCTCCTCCTCCCCACGTCTCGTCTTCGTCCTCTACGTAGCGCTACTGCAGCTTCGCGTCTACGCCGCCGTATGGCTTACATGTACTCTCACTGCTGCAGTTGCTGCTACTTGTTCTGCTGCTGCTGCTCCTCCCCCGCTCCCACCTCCTCTTTCTCCTCTACGTGACGCTACTGCAGCTGTCAGCGTGTAACTGGCTGCTGCCGCTGCTCCGGGTGCTGCCGGTGAGAAAATACGCACCGCTCCTTGCGCACCGTTCCCCGTAGTTGCTGTCCAAGCGACTGCTGCTGCTTGTACGATGTGTCCGGCTCCTGTGACTGCTGGCCCGCTTCAACGCTGAGTGCTGCTGCTGGTGTACGTGCGGCGACTCTGCTGCTGCCAAGACACTAACACATCAGAGAAGAGCGTCGCTACGGGTGTTCGCTTCTGCTGAATAAATGTATACATAAAGAAAAAGTCGCTACAGGTCCCTATTGCTTCTTTTTTGATGTGAACGGCGGGGCTGTTCTTGTGCTGCTGCTGTCGCCTTCTTCTACGTAGATTTGTTTTCCTGTACGTTTCCTTCTCATACGTATATATATATATGTTACGGTCTCTCTCTGAAGGCAACAAGAATAGTTCGAAACACTTCGGTCCACCCGTAGTTATCTCTATGGCCGTCTGTATATATGTAACTCTATCTACATCTATACCTGTGTCTGTCTTTGTCTGCCTGTATCAATCCATAAATCTTTATACGCCTGTCTATATCCGGCTATCCGATGTATGCAGAGGGCAAGTTAATGTACGTGCGTGTCGAGCTCCGTATGTCTACACACGTAGGCCTACGTGGTTTCTCTGTGCATAGCAGTGGTAGGTGCGCGCCGGCGCATGTGTGCTATACAAACATGTGTAGAAGTGTATCTTTGACCAGGGTTCGTTTACGGATTCTACACACGCGTTTCCGATTGTCCATACGTAGACACCACATGCCCTCCTTTCTCTTTTTGTCATATCTTCTTTCTCTTATTTCCTCTGCAAACACACGTACTAGAAGGACGCATATTGAAGAGAAACGTATACGTGGTGGGTGTGTGTACAGGCCGCGCACCTTGTTCAAGTGTCTCAGTACTCTTATGTGTGTGTACGTCTGTGTTTCTCTTATCTATTGATACGTCTTTCAACGGGTAGATAATTTGGACACCCCTCCGTGTGTGCATATGTATTTGCCTACATACATGTACATGTAAATATGTGCAGGTGCGTGAATAGTGTTGAGTCGCTGCTCTATTCTTCTTTCTCTACGTTTCTCCACCTTTAGAAGCTTCCCCCTTGGGGGCTGTTCATACCTGTTTTCGCTTGCAGAATAAGTGCCTTAGGGATAGCTGTTTTATCAAGTCACTTGTCGGCGTACGTGCGGATACGTGCCGGGGCCTAATATTTAAATCTGTATTTGTATTTCCACGTACCTTTATGTGTACGGCTATATATGTATGTATTCTGTTTGTATGGACTGGCAAATATGATCGACGCACACGTGGACGCGCGCATAAGGCGCGTACTTTTTTCTTGATTTCTGCAGGTAACGCGCCTGACCCGAGGACCTTCATGGGGGGCATCTCGTATAAGTAGCTAGTGTTGGTGTGCCATGTCAGTGAATACGCAGATTGCCGAGGGAGCACTGCTGTTTATAGATTTATCTATATATCGTTGTCGCTGCACACACGTATACACAGCTAGTTTTGTTGCCGTGTCAGTGACCACAGAGAAGGCAGATAGAAAACCGCTATTCGTAAACCTGTGTATATAAAGATTCACGAACACCCATATACTGAAGCAGCTACAGAGAAAACCGACTGAGCAGTGCTGTTCGTAATCCTGTGTACGTAGAGTTTCACCTACACCCGTGGATATAAGCAGCTCGCGCTGTTGCCGTGTCAGTGACCACCCAAAAGGCCGATAGAGCACTGCGATTCGTAATTTTGTGTATATAGACCTGCATCAGCACCCGCATTAGCTCTAGCTGTTGCCGTGTCAGTGACCACGCGAAGGGCCGAGTGGGCATTGCCGTATATAATCAGGTGCATGTGTGTAGTTGCGTCTACACACACACGTGTAAGTGACCTGTTTCGTTGCCATGTCAGTGAGGAATTTCAGAGGGCCGTAAGAGCACTGGTGTCTATAATCCTGTGTACATATAGCTGCCTGTACACGTAGGTGTAAGGAGCTCCTGTTGCTGCAGTGTCACTGAGAATACGCAGAGGGCCGGGAGAGCACTGATGTACTCACTCTTGTGTTTATCTAGTTGCCTGTAGACCTACATGAAGGGAGCTCGTGTTGGTGCCGTGTCAGTGACTACTCAAATGGCCAGGAGGGCAATGGTGTATTCAGTTCTGTGTATATGTTGATGCGTTTTCACCACCCCATGTGAGTAGTGCGCGTTGTTGTCGTGTCAGTGACTACGCACAAAGCCGAGAGAGTACTGCTGTCCACAGTCACGTGCACACGTAGTTGCGTGTTGACACATTTGTAAGGAGCTCGTGTTGCCGCCATGTCAGAGAGCGTATGCAGAGTGCGTGGAGTGCACTGCTGTTGTAGAATTCTGTGTATCTATTGGCGCATCTTCCCACAGGTGCGCACGTGTAGCTGTGGGCACCGCAAGTACGACGCACCAATCGTCCGTCTTCCTCTGTGGCCCTCTCTATCTGCATATGTGTATATCTTTGTAGAAGGGTGTCTCTCTTTGTGCTCAGTCTGTACAGGTGTGACACACGTCTCTGCACGGATCTGCACAAATGCTCACAATATATATATATATATATGCGTATGTAAACATGTATCCGCACAAAGCCACATTATTTATATTTATATATATGTGCTGAGGTTTACGTACGTAAACTACGTACGTAGTTTACCAATGTTGTTACATAATTCCTCCGTACATTGCCTGCTGAGTCTGCGTATGGTCACCTCCGTACGTCCGTCTATATCCTTGTCATATACATCGGGTATTTCGTAGATGTATGTGTGCGCAACTGAAAGCAACCAGAAGCTGTAAAGAAGCGCTGTGCGGTGTGTGTTTTGAGGAAACCCTTCGTCGCATTTGTGCCCCGTCTATTCTCCTCAAGTCCAGAGAGAGAATGGACACAGAATTCACTTTTTCTATGTTCCCGGCATTAGCTGATGGTGAGTATTCATCCGGCAGCATTCCTGAATACAGTTGCTGGAAGTAGCTTTTTCTCAGCGGCAAACTGAGTTCTCTCAGTTCAGTTTGTTACTGTTGTTAGGTTCGTTGCTCTCGTTACGCTTTGTTACGGCCCCTATCCGTACTGCCGGCCGTAGTATTTTAATTCATTTTGTATCATGTGTCTCGATCGCATGTTTTAGTTCCACATCACTCCGTAGCCGATTGAAGTTTGATGTCGCTTGACACCGGTCTAGGCTTTAGTGTCCTCATGTGAAGTGAAAACGTGTTACTTCGAAAAATTGTGCACTCGAGAGCATATCCTCAACGCTGCTTTCTGTAACAGCTTGCAATTTTCTTGCCAACGTAGTACAGGGGAAGTCTTGGTCGGCACCATCTGTTTGCTAACGCACTTCAGAAAAATGTGTTTTCTTTTCATACCGACGAAAGTAACAGCTAGCTTATGTTTCTTTAAGTACGGCAGTGAGACTAAACAAAATGTTGCACACGCTTGTGCGGCACATGAGAACATTACATATTCGTGCAGGAAGGGCCGCATACCAGAAGACGTTTCTGGTAAACACACCCTGCACGTGTGAGTGGGAAGTCTTATTGACCCTGTGAACTACAGAAGGAGGAAGTTGTGTAGTCCTGCTCATGAAAGTGGTCCTCCTGAAGACTACTCTTCAATGCAGACGAAGCTGACGTTTCTTGATACTAAACGTGCGCCGGGATAGCCACAGCACTGTGCAAAACAACGAAGTGGTGCTACTGACAGCAATAGTAGCAGGCTCTGCGAATGCCTTCACTCCACACAATAAAGAACTTTATCCGTCGAAAGGAGAGTGCCGTTGGTAACCCGTTGCACACTCGCGAAGGCACTGTGGTGTTCCGCACCACAAATGAAACGGCAGGTTGGGCATTTCCGGTGACCTTTTAATTGTGACCGGTACTTGACGAGACAATTTGAAAACCAGAGGGAATTCCTAGGGAGTTCTACCGCTCCATACAAGAAATATACATTACTGATCAATGCGATGCTCGATATTACAACAGAGTGATGACTATGCTGCGCTGAAGGGGGGAACAATACAGCGGTCATATATCATTATGCGCGAACGTTAAACCTTGCGGACACTGTGCGACAAGAAAAGATTTCAACAGATGGCACACCCAAAGGTAAAGTGAAGTCTTCCTGATATTGCACCATACCGCTCGCACGTGAATGTCTATTCATCTTTCACTTCACCTTCTCCCACCCAACGTCAGATTGAAAAAGAGTTCTCTCACACATCAGTGGATAGCCGAATTCGGTCGGTTCCGCCGTACACGACATTGGGGACGGAGCCACGTAAATAAAGCTAGACGCCATGCTGGAGTACCTGTTGGAGGGGCACCCAGGCATGTGGCGACAGTGGCGACAATGCGACTACTTTGGTATTTCACATCTTCCACAATAATAGTAGAATTCGCGTGCAGGTCCGGGCCGCTTCACTGTCGCTTTCTATAGTTAAGTCGCAGCACAACGTAATGCAGAAAAGCGGAGTTATTCTGTGTCGAGTAGGCACTGCACCCTTATCTCGACGTGATGTCTTGATGAATTGCCTACGAGTTTAGTCAAAGCGGGCCTTAAGACTCGCATTCTCGCCTTACTGCACGAGAGTGGCTTTTGCCAGTGACTACAACGCAACTTAAATGCCGAACGCCCGAAGCAAATACGTAAAGCAACAGCATCCACACATACGATATCCAACTTTGTTGCGAACCTACCTCCGCGACGACGAAGCTGCGCCTTGGCAGTGTATCCATTCATATTATATAAAAACGCCACGCACTTACGATTCTGTCGACACTCTCTGCAACACTGTGCCGCTTTTCTGCGACCTTGAACGATTTCGCGCTTCAGGAACGAAAGACTCATAATTTGGTGTACAAAACTTCCACTCGTAACAACAGGGTTGTCTGAGGGAGGCAAAAACTTCAGAGGGATGTACAACGACTCGCGCTATACTACCCTGGCAAAGCAATTTTGGATCACCGCTGCACCGCAGACACCCTCACTCCAGAGTGTCTCCTTCGAACACGCTATCTTCGTCACCGTTTAATAACAGCCCACCGGAGTCCCTTCGTGCTAACGTATAACACGCAGATGGAAGGAATTTAACTGTTGCCATCCACGGTAGCTGCAAACGGTACAAGCAGGGGGAGATAGACCTTCACCGTAGTGCGTCGTTGTTCGTTGAGATTTCACAGCAACACGTAGCAAACTCCACACTACGTCAACTCTCGCTTCTACTACAACAATTAGGAAGACCACAAGCGTGTAAAGTAAGTGTTGAGAGAGAGAGAAAATGAGAGAGAAGACACACAAACTCACGTACACACACAAACACACACACATACGTGTGTACGTAGGCTGTTTGTCCCTCTGTTCACACATAAGTATACACACGCTAGCGTGTTCATAAGAAACTGACACACGGACGCGAGGACACCTGGATGACGGGCGATACTTCCTATGGGTGCGATGTGAAGCGGCGTTTTAGCTGAAACGCTTTAACGGACGAGAAGCGCAAAAAGTAGGAAGAGCAGCCCTACGACAGGCTACAGTCCTATTCCGCGCATATACATAAATTTGGACACGTGTATATACATTCGTAGATGAATGAATATACAGATGGACATGAAATATTTTATTATCCACGTGTGTGCATTTATTATTTCTGTGCTCCTGTATACGTGTGTACAATGTACGCACACCCAAACACGCACCCACATGAACGACCTGCTTCAGTCGTTGTTTGCTGCTAGCAGACAGTTTGTAGAGAGTACGAAGACGGGAGGCAGAAAAGCATCTTCCTAGGCATACAGCCTTTGTGGCGCATTTGTCCACTCGTTTCGACGAGCGTATTTTCCCTGCGGTACGCTAACGAACTCTTCTCACGCACAGGTATAGACGTCCTAACAAAGGCACCGGCATTCGCTAAGCGTGCGGGACAACTACTTCAAGAAACCACCTTCTTCTGGGGTAAAGTAGACCAAATGTGTAACTCCGGAATCGGTGCTTCGTCAGCTGTTGCAGCCCACTTTTCCATAACAGGCTTTTTTGTTGGCTGTGTGCCCACACGTGGATGGACGACCGAAGTCTTTTCTGAGTGTCTTCTTCGTGAAGAAACGGGACAGCAAGCTGGTGCAGCATTTTCGAAGAAAAGTCGCTGCAAGGTTGGAGATTTTAAAGCACCTCAAAGAAATCAGATGCCCCGTGATGTAAAATTTTTGTACCGGTGCTTATTATAAAGAGGAAAAACCAGCACACCTACAAATAGGGAACTGCGTCCTCAGTTAATACGCACGTGGGAGGAACAGAAATGCATTGGTCACCGCATGTACACAACACCTCTCTCTCGCTTTCCTCTCCGCACATTTGTTTCCATATATATATATATATATATTGGAAATATACATATATACACGCGTCTACGGTACAGACACCTCTGCAGAATCAGATGTCTGCGGAAGCTTTCCCCTACATATATATATATATATATATATAAATAGTTATTCCTATACGTTTCTCGGTTGCTGCTCGTCAAGGTTGCAGTAGCCGGGTTAGAAAGCAGAAAAGCTCAAAGCACGGCTGAGAACAAGTGGCGCAGATTCTTCATCACCGTACACGGCAGTCTTGTCCCTCTTCGCACTAGTTCACCTCTTTTCACTGCTTTCTTTAAACTTCCGCTCTCTCTCGCTCCGTACTTTTCTTTTCTCGCTATCTCTTCTTCTCCGTGTCTGTCTCTCTTTCTCCGTTTTCTTTGCCTCGTGTAGTGTCACCGGCGCCTCTTGTATCTCCCCTTCGACTTGAAGCCTTTCTTACTGGCGACCACTTTTCTACTGCGCCGTCTGTTCCTCTCCTCTCCTCCCTTTCGTGCCGCGCCTGTTCCTTCAGTTGTCATCCCTCTCCCTGCGGCCCGTCCCATTTTCAGTCGTCCCACGTCTGCCGTTCGTCGCGACTTCTTTGCTGCTGGCGGCCAGGCAGTTGCAGTTCGGCGCCTTCCGCTGCTGCTGCTCCTTCCTCCCGTCGCTCCCGCTGCCACTCCTCTGCCGCCCGCGGGCTCTCCTTCTTCACGTCCTGCTTGTGCTGCTGCTGCAGCTGGTCCCTGTCGCCTTTTCTTCTTCTTCTTCATGAATTTACTCTGCCCTTTCGCGGTGTCGCCACGAAGCAGCGGCTCGTCGTCGACGGCCGAGTCGTAGCGCATGCGTCTTTGCTGCTGCGCCCTGCGGGAAGCACACCGCCAGCAAGTAGAAAAAGCGAGAGTATTCAACCGAGACCCGCTTTCTGCCGCAACAAACGCGTGCCGGACAGCATCTTCCTCCCGGCGACCCCCAAGAACGAAAAAAGTCCTATTCTGCAACATCGAAAAATCTTCGTAAACAAGGAAGCCAGTACAAATTCGAAGAAGGTACGCCTGCTCGCGCGGCCTCCTCCGTTGCCAAGCAGCACGTACGTGTGTCTGCGAAGCAGAGAGACACACACGCAGAGACCCCCCCGCCGTCCTCTCCCCGACGTGGGCCACAACAGATCTACAGAATGATACCTGGGCTTAAGCAAAAGAGAAGGAAAACGAAGGACAAAAGAAGAGAACGCGAGAGAGACGTACAGACTGGCTGGCGGCGGATCTACGACGATCCTCCACCACACACTTGCATAGAAAAAAAAAAGTGTGCGCAACAGGTCAGGCGGCCACAAACGCGAGGAAGAAACTCGGGTGAAAAAGGGCTGCTTGCGCTGCCCACCGCCGCACAAGAGATCGACGTCCACAGAGGAAAGTGACGCACGGGGTAAAGCCAAGACTGGCACGTCAGCGGCAGCAGAAGAAGAAATCCATGGGAATAACACCGTGCAGGACTTCTTCCTGCGTCTGCAAAGAAGCAGCAGCCACCTCACGCGAAGCGGTGAAATAGCGCGCTGAAAAAAAGGCACAGGCGTCCAAATTGCAGCCTCACACACGCCAGGGGCAGACAGAGAGACACACACACACAGACTTATAGACACAGGCTGAGAGACCCATACAGAGAGATATACATATACATATATATATATATATATATGTATATGTATATGTGTATATGTGTGTGGGTATGGAGACGACTGTTCCTTTTGTTTATAGCGTGAAAATGCGGAGAGTTTCTCCTTGATACAGGCGGAGACGCACAGAGAGACATATATGTGTACACACAGAAATTCGCCAGTTTGAATGTGCTTTTATATTTCTGGTGATGTACGTGGGTCTAATACAAGCTCGATTTAGAAATGCACTCCAGCATTTGTCTACGGACACACACACATACACACACACACAGATACATGTTGGCGAATGCTTCCTCACGCATGCATATATATATGTGTATCACCGCACACACATACGTATGCAGATATAATACACGTACGTATATATAAATGAGTCGCTAGAGGGCCTCCTCCTGAGGTGAATTTTCTGTGCAGACGTGATACGGCAGGTGCGAAGACGTCTTTTGCATGCGAGGCTGAACGTCTGAGAGATAAAAATCCACTTGCGCAGGAGAATTACAAATTTGCATGAGCGAGGTCTACGAATTCTCCGGAAATATCCACGTGGACTCTGACGACAGCAAATTCCGTCATCTACACAAGCTCGCGCCAACATCGGCACCTACGTATATGTATGTATGTCCATACATACACATACATACTCAAGTGTGTGCATGCACACGAACGTCTCACCAATTTCTTGTGTGTATCAAATATAGAGGTACACATGTATATATATATATATGCATCGATCACCTCGAGGAGTTAATACGTACATCCAGCGTACAGGTAAATATATATATGTAGATATAGATACGGCGTCTTTGTAAGCAATCCATATATTTATATATATTCATATATGTACATAGTACATACATCGACCACCTCGGCGACTTAATATGTATATCTAGCATCGAGATAAATATATATATATATACATACATATGATATATATATCTATATATATACATACGTATATGTTTACCTTTGTAGTGGTGTATATATATATATATATATATGGATCAACTCAACGACTTACTATGTGTATCCAGCATAGAGGTAAACATACATACATATATTTATACACGTATACATCCATATGATATATAGATATGTATATGTCTACCTTTGTAGGAGGAGGTGTGCTATGTCTATATACGTGTCGTTTAGGTTCCACTTTGAATTTCTCGGCTTTGCAGAGAGACGAAGAGAGACACACATGCAGACACAGAGAAAGACAGAGGGAGACACACACGCGGAAAAACGGTAGAGCAGAGGAATAGACGCACAGAAGAGAGAATTAACTGGGACCCAAAGACAGGTGGAACTCACTTTTTCACCGCTTTGCCGGCGACTTTCATCAAGCGAAGCTCCTCCATGCGCTGCACACACACAACGCACATACGCACGCTTGCCACATATCTCCGCCGTCTCTTCCCGACAAACGAGACACGGAGACACCACCGCCACCTGCGCACTCTCCCCCGGTGTCTCCCTCACACAGGAGACACGGAGACAGCGCCACGGAGACGGCGCCACGGAGACAGCGCCGCATGCACCTTCTCTCCCCCGGTGTCTCCCTGGCGCAGGAGACGGGGAGACGGCGCCGCATGCAGCTTCCCTTTCGCGTCGGGTTCTCCTCTGAACTTTTGAGAGGGAGACGGAGGAGCGAAGACGTGGCAGACCCGCGCCGAGGGGCGACTTGTAGTCGTCACATACCTTTTCGAGTTGCAGAAGTTTTCTTCTCAAAAACTTCACCCACACACAATTACACACACAAATTCACGTTTGAACCCAAAAATTTACGTCCTAAGACGTCAACAGCAATGCAAACACATACATGTGTTCATACATGTATATAGGTAAACAGCCAAAGATGTAAGGCACATATCTCGACATATATACATTTATATATACACACACATATACATTTATATGTGTATGCATATGTATACGTGTCTGCATTTATGTTGATATATATATATATATATATATACACATATATATGTCTACACATCTATCTATATATATATATATATGTCTACACATCTATCTATCTATATACATATGCATATATATATATATGTACACAGCCAAAGTTCAGGAAGAGAAACGCACTTTTTGGAGGAAAAATTTTGAGGAGAGTCTTCTACGCTGGTGTAGACACGCGGGTCGCGGGTGGGCACCGGAAAGTCGACAGATACGACGCTCTCACTTTTCATTTTCCCTTTCTTCTCTTCACTTCCCTTTCTCACGTCTTTTTTATAAGTGCCCCCTTTTCGCTTCTCTTCCCTCCCTTCCACATTTTCGTCTTTTTTGCTGCTGCATGCGTTGCCCGTTCACGCCGCTGCAGCGCGACGCCGTAGCCCTCTCCTCGTCTTCGTCCCTCCCCCCGCACATGCATACGTGTAAGCCGCTTCGTTCTTCCATTTCCCCTGCATTTCTCTGGCAAAAGAAGTTACGCATCTACGGAGGAAGACCCGCACTTCCCTGCTAGCGCCTGCCGTATGAATTCGTGCAGAAACGGCGGTTTCTCTCACTGCCGAGACGCTGCTGCTGCTGCATGCGTCGCCGCGCATGCGCCCAGCTGCAGCAAACAAAAACCCGAGTCCTCTGCCACCTTTTTCTGTACGTCAACGTGTATCCACATGTATACGAGAATATTTCTGCATGCATAGACAGGCGCAAACTTATACACTACCTTTGCGAGTCTCTCCTTTCCTCAACGATCAGCCAGATCCCCTATACATACAAATCCATACATATATATATGCATGCGTTTGCATCTGAATGCATACAGGTAGACAAATATATATATAGATCTATTTATGGTTATCCATATTGATACATGCACCCGCATACATATGTATGTGTGTGCACACACGTATCTGTTCATACAGATATTTATTTGCATGCGTAGACCTGCTCGAATGTGTGAGCTTACACACTTCCATTTATATGTGTGTGTGTACATAGGGTTGATCCAAGATTCAAAAAATGAAGACTTTCACTGACGAAGAGAAGGGGAATGCCTGCTACGCATGCAGAGTTCTGCGCATGCAGAGTGTTGCGCCTGCAGAACTCCTGCAAGGCTACGTACACGGATGGAAGGACGGGGTGCGATACAGAGACACACAGAAGTTGCAGAAGTTCTTTTCTTTCGAAGACGCTCCTATTCTCACCTCTCTCTGTTTGACGCTAAGTGATGTTGCCAGCTTCCTATGAGTGTTCTTCTCTGTCTTTTTTGCTGCTGTTGCTGCTGTTCCTGCTTCTTCGCCAGTCCTGCTGTTGCCGCTGCTCTGACTCTGCTGCGTCTGTCGCTGCTGCACTGCGCTGCCACGTGCCACTGAGTCTTCTTCTTCTCCCTTTTCTTCTTCTTCTTCTTCTTCGCTTTGCTCTTCTTCTTCAGAAGAACCTTCTGCCTCGTCGTCGCTGCAGGCCGATATCCACGACGGCAGATTTTCTTCTTCACCTGACAAAACAAATCTCCCCGCCAGTCATCAAAGCGTGTACGTCTCTTCCCCAACATCAAAAGATCGACAACGAATATATAAGAAACTTCCATAAGAGCTGAACACAAATAGAAAATACAAATTATATAATATTCATATATGTATCGAACGCAAAGAGAGGGACCCATATATATATATTACATATAGATAATATACAGATATATACACACGCCACTTGAAGGAAGGCAACGAACGCGTTACATATATATATATATATATATATATATATATTGCTATGTGAAGGAAGGCGAGGAGTGTCCTGCATACATATATATATATATATATATATATACACGCTTATGGCTAATATGCATATCTATGTCTACATAATAAATAAATCTACGTGTATGTAATATAAATGTATTTGTCGATTGAAGAAGTTGTTTATATACATACAAATTAACATGCGTATACATATATATATATATATATGGTTGTATATAGATTATATTGGATACGACGAAGATACACAGATACATGCAGCCGTGGACACACATATGTACCGCAGTAGGCATGTGCACAGATATACACATACATATATATATATATATATATATATGAATATATATATGTATGTACGTATATATATATGTATATGTGTATACTTATATACGTATAAATACATATACGTATAGGGAAAGGGGGAAAATTGATGCATGCGTGGAAAGGCGTCGGTCGGTGATTTGTTGTTGCTGAGGGACAAGCAGAGCACCGTAGGAAGCAAGAAGACGGAGAGAGAGCGAACGGGAGAAAAGAAGAGAACGAAAGAGGAAGAAGGAAGAAGAACGAAACGACGAAAGACGCAGAAAAAGGAACCCAAAGAAAGAAACTACTCCACAGCACTGCGCTGCCCTCCGCGCAGAAACGAAAAGAATTTCAGAGTGCCCCTCCTTCGACTTGTCGCTGCTGCTGCTGTTGCTGCTGCTGCTGTTGCTGCTGCCGCTGTTGCTGGTGCTGCTGCTGTTGCTGGTGCTGCTGCTGTTGCTGGTGCTGCTTCTGTTGCTGGTGCTGCTGCTGTTGCTGCTGTTGCTGCTGCTTCTGTTGCCGCTATTGCTGCTGATAACCTTCTTCGCGCTTGGCTGCTGTCACCACGACCTTTCACGACGTCTCCTTCTTGTCTCTCTCTTCGTATTAAAGACGTTTTCTCCGCTTCTTACTTTCTGAGTCACTGTCGCTCCCTTCGGCGGCGCGATCCTGGCGACCCAGGCCCTTCTCTCCGTATTCCTTTTCTTCTTCTTCTTCTTCCTTCGTCCTCCGTTTCTTCGCGGGTTTCGTCGTCTCTGCTGCTGTTGCTTCTTCTTCTTCCTCTTGACGTCGGTCTCCTGCTGCTGCTGCTGATTTTGAGACCTGCTTCAGCTGCTGCTTCTCTCGATTGCTCATGAACCACTGCCGCATCGGTCGGGCGTAAATTTCGTCTGCAAATCAACAAAAACGTGCATCGTTTCTCTCTGTCTCCGTACGTGTCTCCCCGTCTCCCCGTCTCCGAGTCTCTCCGTCGTCTCCCTGTCTCGTCTCGTCTCCTCAAAAACGCGTCGGCACGTGAACACCATCACTTTCTGCCA
Organism: Sarcocystis neurona; assembly: GCA_000727475.1. Lineage (NCBI taxonomy): Eukaryota > Apicomplexa > Conoidasida > Eucoccidiorida > Sarcocystidae > Sarcocystis > Sarcocystis neurona. The sequence continues at coordinate 3,815,916 of KL647296.1, forward strand.
AAATTCTCTCCGTCCCCATCTCCACAACGGTTTACAAACTTTTACAACTTCACCCTCCCACACATTTACTCGTTGTCGCTGAAAAAATAACCTATCTATCCATCCATATACACATATACATACATACATACATGTACATACATACGTATACATACATACATATACATACATACGTATACATACATACATATACATATATATATATATATATATGGATGTATCTCTCTCTCTGTCTCTCTCTCTGTCTCTCTCTCTCGTCTCTCTCTCTCTCTCTCTCTCTCTCTCTCTATATATATATA
>KL647296.1:3816699-3840924 GCA_000727475.1 Sarcocystis neurona
ATATATATATATATATATATGGATGTATCTCTCTCTCTGTCTCTCTCTCTGTCTCTCTCTCTGTCTCTCTCTCTGTCTCTCTCTCTCTCTCTATATATATATATATATATGGAAGCACATAAGGGCACATGAATGAGAGGTGGCACCTCTATATCAACCCCAGCCAAGAACAGAAGATTCGAAACATAAATATAAAGGAAGGACAGATACACATGTAAATATAAAAGGAGGAGATATATATACAAGTATAGATGTCGCTTTCACTGCGACCCAGCAGCAACCACACATAAGTAAATTTATATAAACCCACATACCCATATACACATATATACATGCACATGCTCACATATGCCATATATATATAGAGAGAGAGAGAGGTACACATATATATATATGTATGTATATATATGTAATATATATGAATGTACGGATGGCCACCCTTTTTCTCTACTAAGAAACATATGTATGTATCCACATATATATGTATATGTGTGTAGATGTAGGGAATTCATCTAGACATGGTGAAGACGACGAAGAAGAAGAAGAGTTTATGTATTTGTGTTGAGTAGAGACAAAGGACCGGAAGCATCGACCTCCCTTTTTTCTGCCCCGTCTCGAGAAGAGTCCACGCATATATGATATAATGGGAAATGTTCGGGGCAGGAGGGTGGGTGCATGCATCTCTGCGCGGCTGCGCACCTCCGTGACGTACGTCTTCCGCATGAAATTTCTCTCGCATGCGCATGCAGCACAAATATCAACATACGCGTTTCCATCCATCAAATACGCATGCACACCTACGCCTGGACTGTGACGGAATATGTGTACATATATACGAGGCCGTGTGTGCATGCACGCAAAAGAAATAGTGGGTCCTGCGCCATGAAGACGGAAATGGGGGAAGAACTGCTTCAACGTCTCCTACGCATCTACACAAATTACATGCAAACGACGCTCCAGTGCACTTCCAATTGAAGTCCATGAAATATCAAGAAGTGCTCAAGCATCGAATACCGGCATACACACATATACATAGAGACGGAGACGGAGACAGGGAAATTTATATATACACACATACACACATATACATGTGTAAACTTAGATATATACACACACATATAATACATCAATATATATATATTTACATCACCATATACATATATATATATATATATACATCAATATACATATATGTATACATCAATATATATATATATAGACAATGACTCATGTTTTATATGGAGGCTGTCTCCGACGTGCATGCAAATCACTTTTGACGTCTGCTTCGTCGAGATGAATGTCGTCAAATTTCGTCGAAGAACGGACTTCCTCAACAGACAAATAAATATGAACAGATACACACAGACGTGTATGTCGCGCGTATGCGCATGCGCGGAGGGTGAAGTGTTACCCGCATGCAGTTGCATATTTTCAGCCTTCTGCAGTTGAAGATCCGCAAGTCGCATTTCTCGCTCGAGTCTTTCTTTCTTCAGCAAGTTCTTCACCTCCTTCTGCACCGAAGAAATCTACAAAAAAAGAAAACAAATACAAAATCAGCTGCACATGCTTCGATACGTATATATCCCCATGTCAACGTAGTACACACACACACACATACATACATATATATATATATACGTGACGTATATTACTGGGAAAGGAAGCCCTCAACGCCCCTACAAATGTATACACATATATATGTGCACACATATATGCATATCAGCAGATACACGTCTCTCTCTCTCTCTATATATATATATAGTAGTTCACGCTCCTGCTCATATACATGTACATATACACATATATATATATGTACACAGACATACACACAGGCACATAGACAGAGGCAGATAAACATACCCACACAGAGCAACAAGTGTCTCTTCTTATATATATATGCGTATATACATATTTACATACATGAGTTTTCATATTTGCACAGATATATGCAGCAGCAAACGTTGCTGCTTCTTCACATATATACATACATATATACACATGTACATACACAAACACAGACACACAGAGAGAGCAACACGTGTTTCTTCTTCCATATATATACATGCTTATATACGCACTTACATGAGTATCCATATGCATATAAATATATATATGCACATATATATATATATATATATATATAGGGAGATACATAGGGAGAGAGAGAGTAGCATGTGTTTCTGTCTTTCTCTCGATACGCAGAGAGAATGTGCGTCAAGAAATTCGTCGGCATTTTGGCTGCTGTTTCATCCTGGTGGCTGTAACTGATCAAGTTCCTCTTCGTGCTTCGTACGGGAATGTTGGTGTCTCTCCACCTGCATCTCCCCTCTACTTTGGAGAAGTTCACGAAGAAAACGAAGAGACACACAAATGTCCGAAGACGCGGCGCATGACACATTTCTCCAAACAATCGCCTCCTCCCACACATACTTCTCCCACTTCTCACACAAATATATACATATATGTAGGTGGGTAGGTGCGCAGGTACCGGACACACAAAGATAGACGTATATAGACGTATACAGGTAGTAACACATACAGATAAATTTAGAGAGACACGGACATACATATACATATATTAAGTCCACAGCTATTCCACGCATCAATACGCACATATCCATATATATATACAAGTATATATACAGATACATACGAGTAAATACAGAGGTACTTCACACACACACACACACACACTCATATATAGAGAGAGACAGATAAATATGAATATATAGATATAGATACAGAAATACAGATACATACAGAAATACAGATATTGACACAGGATATAGTACACGGGGACATATATATATATATGTGTGATACAGCATGTAGCAGAGGTATGCGTACGAGGACACAAAGGGACAGAAACTGACTGGCTAACAAGCTCGCATATATCTACACATATTAGGCTGACCCCTCCTTCTAGAGAGACATCCTTCTACACAGATATATCTCTTCCATTTCTACTTACATATATATTTAGACATACTTTGTGTCCTCCCTATATCTCTCGCTGTATGCACACATATACACATAGATAGATAGACATATGTATTTCTTCTGTCTCCGTGTCTCCGTGTCTCCGTCTCCGTGTCTCCGTGTCTTCGTCTCCGTGTCTCTGCGTCTGTGTCTCGGTATACACACACATATTCGTATACATTTGTCTCCTTTTGCTAGCTGCAGATATACGTCTCTTCTTCTCCTTCTGTTTGAGTGCGTGTCTCGCGCGTCTTGCGGTACCCCCCACACATTTTCTTCCACGCGCCGCGGAGACAGCAGCAGAGGCAGGGAGACGGCGGTGGGACAGCAACCGCCAACGAGAGCAGCAGCGAGGCAGACGAAAACAGCAAACAGACGCACCTCTGCGCCCCCCCTCCTCGGCCGGTCACACACACGAATCCACCTACTTTTCTGCGCTCCGACGAGTACGGAGACGGAGACGGAGACAGGCGACGAGACGGACAAACGGAGACGGGAAGGAGATAGAAGGGAGACACACACAGCGAGAAGAGACGAAGAGACGGCCAGGAAGAAGACAGGAAAGGGAAAGGAAAGCGAAGAGAGTATCGACCCGCACGTTGTATAGGAGAGGCGGCTTTCCTTTCCATTCGAAAAATACGAAGGACGCAGCCCCTCGCACCTCCTGCTGCTGCTGTCTGTATTTCATAGCTGTTCTGCCGCAGGCAGACCCCCCCAAAGACATATATATATGTATCTTTCTGCAGGCGCACACGCACAAACGTATATATCACCACACGTATACAAAGAGACCTACACGTGCACGCGCATGCATGCGCTTTGATGAGAAAGTGAGACGCGTTCTCCACTATACAGAGAGGCATGAATATTCTCCGTGTTTTGCCTGTGGAGCAGCAGAGACCACGTCGTACAGATATATACTCACATATATACACACAGACACACACACGCAAGTGCGTGTACGTGGCGCCTCACCTTCTTAGCCCAAGAAAGGAGCTTGTCATTCTCAATCTTCCTCCGCAAGACCCGGCCTCCCTCTCCTCCTCCTCCTCCTGCTGTTCCTGCTCCTGCCGCTGCTGCTTTTTCTGCGGCTGCTGCTGGGCCTCTCTCCTTCGCCGCCTTTCTGCTGCCGCTGTTGTCGCTCCCTCGCAGCGCATGCAGCAGCTGCTTCACCTGCAGCCTCTCAGCGGTACTGTTGTTATAAAGAGTAACCGCAATACCCGTTCTCCCCATCCTCGCGGTGCGTCCCGCGCTATGAATATAACTGCGCACATCGTTCCATCGCAGCAGCAGGACAAAATTCAGTCCCATTCACTCCAACAGCAGCAGCAGTACACTCCACAAGCAGCAGCAGCAAAAAAGCAGCAGCAGCAGCAGAGAAGAGGCAGCAGCAGCACTCAAGAAGCAGCAACAGCAGCACTCCAGAAGCAGCACCAGCACTTTAGAAGCAGCAGTACGAGCACCTTAGAAGCAGCAGCAGCAGCATCACTCCAGAAGGAGCGGCAGCACTTTAGAAGCAGCAGCAGCAGCATCACTCCAGAAGGAGCGGCAGCACTTTAGAAGCAGCAGCAGCAGCATCACTCCAGAAGTAGCAGTGGCTCCAGCAGCAATGGCTGTGAGTCCGGCAGTGACATCAGCAGCACATACATACATATGTATATATAGCAGGAGCGCGCAGATTTATACATATATATATATAAATATCTGTGTGTGTATGCTTCTGTGAGTGTATTATTGTCCACAGCAAAGTTTCTGCAGAGAAGAACTTCGTTGTGTCTCTTTGTGGAAGATGACGATTTCTCACTTTTCTTCTGAGAGTAGTCGAAGAGTGGGCAGCCGCGGAGCAGTCCTCTACATATATGGATAAATAGGAGAGGGACGTTAAACTCTTCCTTGTGTACATTTCTACGAGTGAACATGGACAAGCGAGAGAAAAACAACTCAACTTCTCTTCGTGTTCACCTCGTCGAAAAAATTAACATCTCTGCGATCGCGTGGTGAACTGGCTGTCTACCCACGCATGCACATTCCTGTCCACAGATATCCACACATATATATATGTATATAAAGGCAGATATATAGATAGATAGATAGATGGATTTCTATCCGTTTTTTTCCTCTCTCTTTCTCATTTTCTCCTTATACATATGTGTGTAGACGTACACTTTTACTGGTACATTAACGCATATATATACATACGTATCTGCCCTTTCATTCATATATCCATACATCTATACGTACACACACATACATATATAGAGACGCACCTCTCTATGACCACACATCTATCTATCAATCTATCTATCAATTTATCTCTCTCTGTACCCATTTCTCTACATACACACATACACTCATACATACATATACTTATATATACATATAGATAGGTAGATAGCGGCACCTCTCTATGAGTACCTATATCTGTATACCAGTCTACCTATATTTCTACCGGTGTCTATCTATCTATATACATAGATATCCATATCTATATATATATGTACACTTCTACGTGTAGATGAATGTATATGCATACATCCGTGCCCCCACAATTTTACTCATTAATCTTTCGATATATACATATATGCCTCTTGATACCTCTATCTATCAATCTATCTGTTTATATACATATATGTAGACGCCCCTATGTGTATGAATCCACTTCTCTACCTTCTATGCATATATATGCTAATATATATATTACCCCATAATATGTATATATATACCTGTATCACCTATATGTCTATACGTACTCTATACATGCATGTTCACCTACACACATAATATATTCGTTACCACGTACGTATTTGTATACCGACTTCTTCGAGCCAACTTTTGCTTTGAGTGGCCGGTGCATATCCTCCCCTCTTGAGACACCTGTCGATGTGTTTCTCTGCCTTTTCACGGGCCACGAAGAAATCCCCGGCCCACGTCAACCACCGAAGAAATACATGAAAACCGACTCTTCACCCCACATTTATATACACGAGGCCCCTCCCTCTTCTCCCTGTTCTTCTCGATGTCTCGCTGTGCGTCTCCCCCCCCGTCTCCCTCTTCCCCACACTCGCTTCGCTTCCCGCCGCCGTCTCGTCTCCCTGCCTCATCCTCCGGCCCCCCCTTCGAAGACCCCCCTACCGATCGATGTCTTGGGGAACGTGGAAGTTGATCACCACGTCAACGGCGGCGATGTCCAGCCCGCGAGACGCCAGTTCGCTGGCCAGCAGCAGAGACACCTCTCCGGAGTGGAACCTGCGAGACGAGACACGCCCGCAAAAAGTCCCCACACATGAGGCGCAGGCACGTATATCGCCAGCCAGCCACTCACATGCATGCGCCCTTCCACGCATGCACCCAACACCCACGCCTCTCTCGCCCTATTCATCCCAGAAGCCGGTCCCGCATGCACGGGCAAGTCGTCGACCCCATCGCAAACGGCGGCGCAGCATTTCAACAAAATGGTCCCAGCAGGTTCCGCACAGCTGCAGTGAACAGACATGCCGCTGTGCGGCGCATGCGCCCCTGCAAACCTCCACTCGCGCGTGCCTCTGCCTGCGGCCGGTTAGGAGGGTCGACTGCTGGGCAAGACGAGACACACGGAGACACACATGCAGAACGCATGCAACAGAAATCCAGTGGCCCCTTCAAAGAACGTCGCTGCAGCAGCAGCAGCAAACTCTCCAAATGCATGCGCAAATACACGTTGCTGATAAAAAAAACGCGGCCCCGGGTGGTGCCGCCGTCCACCAAGTCGCGCGAGTCCCGCGACCCACGCCGAGACGATGCCTGCAGAAAATCGCATGCGCCCCGCCGTCCCTACGGAGGAAAGAAAAAAAAGGCATGCGCATGAGCGCGCATGCGGGCGGCGGGGAGCCTTCCTGGCATGCACGGGTGAGTGTGTCCAGCTAGACTTCAAAGTGCCCAACCACGAGGCAGCCGGTAGGCGGGACGAACTCGTCGGAGTCGCCTCGGGCCTGTCGCCGCTTCAAACAGCAACTTCTCGAAACGAAGATGAGTCTCTCTCTCTCTGACACGCCCACGTACACGGAGAAGCAGCAGCAACGGCAAAGAAGCAGCAGCAGCAGCAGAGACGCAGGCATAGAGACAAGAGGGGAGAGCTAAGACGCGAGGGCCACACGAGCCGCGCATGCACCAGGAAGAAGTCGCGGAGAGGCAGCGTGCCTTGCCGCGGCGTTGCAGCTGCGAAGAGCAATGCAGCGATCCCGAGGACGGGGAGGTGGGCGCTGCGCTAAACGTACACCCGGAGCCGGCGGCAGCAGCAGCAGCAGAGCAGCACGTACACCGACGCATTTGCAAGGAAGCGGCGGAGTACCTCTGCGGTGTACGTACACTCCACATGGGCCCCTCACCGGTGCAGGGCGTCGATCCGCATCTGTTGCGTCAGATTGCCGTGCAACTCCGCAGCCTTCAGACCGAGAACTTTGAACAGCAGGAATGTCTCGTGGGCCAGCTGCTTCGTCTGCAAAGGAAATCATGCAAAGACCCAAGCGTCGCTATGACTCTGCTGCTGCTGCTGTCCTTTCCTCCTCACTTTTGCCTCAGCCAGAACAAGCGTCTAGCCCGTGGGCTGCTCCCCCCGCGGCACAAGCACAGCAGCAGCAAATGGCTCGCATGGATGCGAGAGTCCTGCTGTTGCAGCGGCTGCGTATGTGACCTTTTGCCGCTGCTGCTGCGGCCTCCTCAGACACTGCGGAGATGATACGCTGCTGCTGCGGCAGGGCCACCGCAGGCTGCTCTCATGTGCACAGGGGCAGGGCTACCGTCCTCCTCGCGCAGATGCGACTCTGCTGTGGCTGCCGGCACCGCCGTGACGTCATTCTCTTGCTGCTGCCTTCTCCACCACTCCTGCTGCTGCTGTATTGCTACAAGTTTCTCCCGCTGCTGCTGCTGGTGTTGCTGCTCGTGCAACAGAATAGCAGCGACAGCAGCAACAGCAACAGCAGCAGCAGCAACACCGACTGCAACAGCAGCAGCAACAGCAACAGCAACAGCCGCGACGCCCAGTCGGCAGACTATAACGGCAGCGTCCAGACGCATGTGTATGCTCGGCGCTTCTCCGGGGAGGCAGCTGCAGGTGCATGCGCATGCGCTTCCCAGTGCCGTGGGCAGACACTCGCTCGGGGGCGAGGGGTGCAAGACAACCGAGGATTTCCCGCCTCCTCTCTAGAAGCAATTCACATCTGCTCCTACATGCACGCACATACGTGTGTCCATCGATCCTGCTCTTTCGCTACATATAAACACATGCATGCAACAAAATATTTTGCTCCTCTTCTCTATGTCTCTCTCTATACACACACGTGCACACTCGTAAATACATATACGTAGGCGACTGCATTCCTCTGTCTCTTTTCCTCCACATATATATATATATATATTGTATACTTTTGTCTCCCTCTCTATCCTTGCATGCGTATCCATACACATATATATATGTGTATGTATGTATGCTTCTCCACTTCTTCCTGTCTCTTCGTGTGTGTCTGTCTGTCTCCCTGTCTCTCCATAGAGAAGAGGAGCAACGTATGTTGTTGGAAGAGAGTGGTCATAAAGGCGCGCCGGAGCGGCAGCAGCCACGAAGAAGAAGAACAGCCTCACCGAGAAGAAGATGATGAGTTTTTTATTCTTGAAGAAAGGCGAAAGACAGAGATGCAGGAGAGCGGGAAGCCGGTGCGTCTCCTGCTGCAGCGCAACAAACTGCTGCTCCAGCGACGGCGCCACAGTCTTCAGCGCTGCAGCAGCAGCCGCCGCTGCTGCGGCCCTTCGCCTGCGGCCGGAGACGGCGCCCGGCACCACCACCGGCCGCGCCCGCGTCGTCGCCGTCTCTTCTCCCTCGTCGGGCGCGTTGGCGCCCCAGGCTGAGACATGCAGCGGCGTCTTCAACGCGAGCGACGCCAGCGCGGCGATCGACGGCGTCAGCGTCGCAGAGAAGAGAAGCGTCTGGTGAGCGCGGTGGCAGTGCCGGAGTATTTCCAGGATCTTCGACCCGACACGCATGCACAGGCAAGGAGAAGAGAAGAAACCCACGTCACAGACGCCAACGCCTTCGACCCAACATGCATGCACAGAGGAGACGAAACGAGAGAAGAAAAGGACACGCGTGAAGAACGTCAAGAGGAACATATCGAAGATTCACGCGCATGCAGAGGGATATACGCAGCAAGTAAACAGAAAGACATCGAAGGTCCAGGCGTATCCGGAGAAGGGTGCTGCCGGTCATGTGCTGCTCTCTGCGTCTACGCGAAGATTTTCACTTCGGCGTACGGAGGACAGAGACGCATGCGGTGCGAAAGAGACACGAAGAAGAAAAAGAGAGAAATACATGCATGCAGACAGAGAGACGGACGCGCATGCAGAGGGGGCGAGACGCATGCAAAGAAAGAGGAAAGAAAAGACGTAACGGCCAACGATCATCACCAAGCCAGCCGAGTCGCGCAGGCGCATGCACATACTTTCGTCTAAGAAGCTGCTAGACATGCGCAGCTCAAATAAAAACCCACGCGTCACTGCAGAATTCGTCAAAAATTCACCAGAACGAGAAAAAGTAGACACGCGCGTGACCTCCGCTGATACGCACAAGCGGGTGGCACACACACATATATACATATACACATGGCAGCAGAAAGAGCTATCGATATATACATACAGAGAGAGCGAGACACAGACATACACACGGATGGCAGCAGAAAAAACGATACATGTGTGCACATGGACACGACGAGGAGAGCACGGAGAGCTGTCCATATACCCATATATATATATGTATGAATGGACGGGAATGGAAGGCATGCATGTATATGTACGTATATTTTGTAGGTAGAAATAACAGAGGGAGGGCAGCAGAGACAGCAGCAAGAATACTCGGAGGAGACGGAAGAGGAGATGGGGACGCAGAGGGCGACACGCGGTGGGGCAGAACGAGACAAACGAAGGAAAGCGGGCGGTGAGACTTTCTCTGGTCCGTCTGTCTCCCTCTGCATGCGTGTCTGTCTTTCTCTGTGTCTGCATGCGCACATTTTTCTCTCTTCTTGCCGTCTCCTTCGCACCGCATGCGTCTCTTTTCTCGGGGAAAAACCGCATTTCGTTCGTATCAAACCCCATCTCCACACGCGAAAATTTTGTCTCTGATGACCTCGCGCCTCTTCGGGACTTTTTATACACATGCAAAGTCATCAACATATTCCAAATACTAGCACTCACATGCATGCGCCTCTCACTCTCTTCATACAGAAGAAGAGAGGCGCACGCACATGTGTGGGTGCCAGTATTATGAATATATATACATATGTGGAGAGAGGAAGAGAGTGTAGCATATATGTGACTCCTAACATTTCTGACGTATTAAGAGGAGAGAACTTCATATATATATATACATGTGTGTGTGTATGTGTGTCGGGGGGAGAGGGGAGGGGGTAAAGTGCATGCTGCTGCTGGTGCTGCTGCTGCAGAGGCGAGAGGAGACGCGCAGCAGCCGCGAGGGCTGCGGGAATTCAGAGAGAGACGGAGAGACGTGAGGAAAACAGCGACGGAGAGAAGAATATGAACAGAGACGGAGACGGGGAAGGAGAAGACGAAGAGAGGGAAATTTTTCTCTTCGCGGTGGGTGGCCGGAAAGTCACGGAGAGAGGAGACGGCAGAAATCGGGGAAGAAAAGCGGGCAGAGACGGGTGACGAAGAAGAAGTACGTTAAGAAAAAGAAGAGGGTGATATATTTATGAACTGCGTACTTCTTCGCGGAAGCCGAGTTCGAGGAGGCGATCCGCTTCGTCCATGATGACGATCTCCAGCAGCTCCAAATGCACGCTCTGATGCTCATGTCGCATGCAAAACGCATGCGCGTGTCTTTGAGAGAGAAGGTGGGGGAAGAGGAGCAGGAAGGGCCCGCCACACGCGAGCAGCGACGAATAAGGGAGAAGAAGAGAAGCGGCACATGCAGGAAGCAGCAAAAGCGGCCCACGGGAAGACGACATGCACAGAGAGAGGGACGCGCGCCACCGGGCGGCGCATGCAGGAGGAAAAGAAGGCGCAGATATACGACACACGCATGCAGAGCACATAAAGCCAGGTGCATGCAACTAAGGGATAGCGGCCACATTTATCTCAACATATATCAAGTCCTCAAGAAAAGCACCAAGCACCTCCATCAATCCCTCGCATGCAAATACATATATACACATGCATGCAAGCATATCTATGGGTACGCAGACGCATGTATGTATGTACACACGTACATACGTCTACAAGCAGCTACATGCATGCACACCTATTAGATGAAAGATACACATACGAATAAACATTCAGCAGGCAAGCACATGTTAGTGTGTACATATATATACATATATATCTGTACACGTACACATATGGAATTGTTCACAAGCAGCTGCATATATATGCATGCGTACATATTAGATGAAAGACACACACATATGTATACACATAATAAAAGGAAGCATTTCTGAGTGTCCACACATATATATACATGTGTATACGTTTACAATCCCCCACACATATTCACACATATATATTGAACAGGTATACGCTTAGAAGCACCTACACATACATATATGTATAAACACAAAGATAGACATGCCCACATATATATGTATGCGTGTTTGACGAAGGAAGTATCGTCGGTTCGAAGAGAAATGCATATTTTCGAGTTTCGCATTTGTTCACGTGTGAAGGAAAAAAATGTGGACTCGCGTTTGGTTCTTCGCATGCAGAGAAACGCGTGGGGGGGGGACACCTGCGAAGAAGACGGCGCGACGGGCGAGAAGGACGGAAATACGCTGCGATTTCGCTGTGAAGGGCAGTTCATACTCACGCATGTCCACACATTTATACAACGAAACAGCGACCAGAAGACGAAAACAGAAAAAGCGAAAAAAAAATGATAAAGACGGAAAAAAAGAAAGAGTTCTATCTGTGCATGCGTCCATGCTCACGTAGCCACCTATATATACACGTACATATATATATAGAGAGAGAGAGAGATAGATAGATAGATATATGTATATATATATATGTATACACCAAATTCTCTCACAATCTACCCATGCTACCAATCACATACATATTTATATATATACATATAGATAGATAGGTATGTACACGTATGTGTACATAGAGAGAGAGACACACACACAGAGAGATATAGGTAGATAGACAGATAGACAGACGTGGATCTCTACAGATACAGCTATATACATGTGCGTATATGTATAAAGAGAGAAAAATACAGATATAGACAGACAGATACACATATATGTAGATCCATCCACATACATATATATATACATATATATATACACCAACGTCCCCAGGTATACAATAGATATATGTATGTGTGTGGCGACAAGAGTGTATGAAAGAATGGCAGGTGAAGTGTGGGGAGAGACAGCGAGGGAGAAGAAATGCGGGCGAATTGGAGGAAATGCAAGAGAGACGTGACGGGTGGCTGCTGACGTGTGATGATGTCCCTCCTTGAGACATTGACATGCATGCATGCGCGCAGAGCAGAAATTTCGTAGAAACCGGAAAAGGAGGAGAAGGAAAAAAAGGACAAAGGGAAGAGAAAAAAGGAGAAGAAGAAGAAGAAATGGGCACCGGTGAGTTGAGAAGGAGATCGAGAATGCGGCCAGGCGTGGCAACGACGACGTCGGGCTGCTGCCGGAGGGCCGCCTCCTGTTCCTTCAGCGTCATGCCTCCGCATGCCTGAAGAAGAAAATACGGAGAGTCGCAGAAGCGAAGCAGCGAAGAAATAGACGGAAGGGAGGAATTCTCCTCCATCGTCTCACGAGCAGCAGCAGCAGTCTCCCTCCCACGGGCCCTTCCCCGTCTCTCTCGCTTCTGTCTCCGGCTGCTGCCGTCGCTTCCTCGCTCGATTCGGACAAACGCAAGACAGAAAGGGGCGGTTAAGACGAACTCGAAGAGAAAAGGAAAGGGGGGAAGGGGAAGGTGCGGAAGGCGCAGAGGAGGACGGGAAGAGGAAGACAAGGGGCTTCAAAACACGGAGAGGGACAGGAAATCGGAGCAGCGAGACGAGACACGCGCAATACGAGGGACAAAGGAAAGTTCACCCAACCGAGAAGAGAGGATGACGGAGGAGACAAAAAGAGAGACGGGAGGAGAAGAAGAAGAAAGGAGGAGAAGAGGGGAGACGGAGATGACGAAAGACGGAGGGAAATATGTCGGAAACGCGTCCGACGGAGACACAGAGAGAGAAGCAGAAGACGCAGCAGCAGACGACGGAAAAGAGGAAGAAGACGGGGACGGAGACGATAATGAAGAAGAGGGGGATGCAGAAGGGGCACAAAAGAAGAAGGAAAAAAAGAAAAAGAGACCCAAGAAGGAGAGGAAGCAAAAGAAGAGAAGAGAAGGAAGACGAAGAACAGGAAGAGCAGCAGCAGCAGCAAGAAGAAGAGGAGAGGGGAAGGAGAAGGACTGTCTCTGATACATGCAGTACGAGTTCTTGGTGAAGTTTCTGCTTCACGCGAGGAAGTTCTCTTCTCCTTTAAGGAAGACGACGAGTTACCAGCGCATGCGTGATGGGAGTATACTTCGAGAGTTGCTGCAGGACGTGAAACGACTGAAGCGCCAATTCTCGCGTCGGCAGCAGCAGCAGCACCTTCGTCCCTCGCAGTCCCCCGGCAGAAACTTTCCTGTCGCCAGTCCCCTGAAAAGAGACGGAAGGGCAGAAGGAAGACAAGGCGCTTCTCGAAAAGGCGCGCTTGTGTCTCTCGACGGCCAGAGAAAACGGCAGCAAACAAGAGAAGTTCACCAAATATATCGAGGCGGCGAGCGAGAAGGCCAGAGACAGCGAAACGGAGGAGACACCAGCGGAGACAGGGAGACACCGACGCAGGCAGGGAGACACCAGCGGAGACAGGGAGACACCAGCGGCGAGCAAGAGGGCGACTTCCGTGCAGCGGAAGAAAAGAGAGACGGGAAGATGGACGGAAGATGTGGAGAGAGAGAGAAGGGAGACGGAGACAGGAGAAGGAAATGAAGCGGAGACGAGACTTCGAAGTATTGGGGAGAGGGGAAATAGGGCCAAAGAGACATGCATGCATGTCGCAATACATATATACGCATAGAGAAGTTGTACAGGCAATTGAACTGTGCACCTGCCATTTTCTACCAACATCTACATATACGCATATATTCTACCTATCCATCGATCCACACACATATACATATCCACGGGTATGTGCCTCTCCACCACAGGTGTGTGTGTGTGTGCCTCTCTCTATGTCTCCGTCTCTCTATCTCTACAGATACGCGTCCAAGTGCGTCTCTGCTTTGCCCTATATGTGTGACTGCATATCTCTTCGTATGACCACGGATATTTACCTCACTCCTACACACATGTATGTACTGGGCGTAGTTGATGTTTCTGTCTGAATTCATGTCCACCTATACCTCTTCACATATATGTGTGTCTCTACCTACGTGTCTGTGTGTGTCTGTGTGTGGCTCTGTCCTTTGTATACATCTATGTATACTTATATGTATGTGTCTATTCATCATATATACACATATACTTCTATATAGGGACCTTTATCCATCCACACGTGTGTGCGTTTGTGTGTAGGATGATATTTGTCTCTAGATTCATTGCTACCTACATCTACACAACACCTCTATATTTATATACGCCTCCTCCTCTCTACATATCCCTACGTATGTACCTCTTCAGACCCTCATTTTCTGCATATAAGTCTAGACTTCCCTACCTCTCTATTTACCTGCATAAATACATATATATCTGTCTCTACGTCCACACTCTATCCATCTATGTATCAACACCTCTGTATGTATATCTTAACCTACAAATCCCTATCTATTGACCTCTCTTCTCTATGTGTGTGTGTGTGTGTCTGTCTGTCTCCACACACATATTCCTATATATATTTATATATCTATTATACCGGTAGATCTCTCTATCTATATCTACACCTCTTCCCCTATCTATCTGCCTATATATGTGTGCACACCTACACCCACCTACGTATACCTTTGTATCTATCTGTTCATATATAGACATACGTACGTCTACATTTATATGTACACCCCTACACCAGCCTGTCAATATATGTGTGTGTGTGTACCCCCATATACCCTCGATGTATGTGTCTATATCTACCTATTTCTTTCTGTCTCTCTTTATATAGACACGCATATCTGTATACTTACATATGTGTGTGTGTGTGTGTCTATTTCTTCGTGTATACACATATATCCAGAGCTACACCTATTGATATTTCTATACACCCATCTACACCCCCGTCAACATATTGACCTATCTATCCACACGTATACATATATATATACAGAGAGAGAGAGATATATATCTACATATATGAATGGATAGATATACAACTGGGTAGCTGTAGGGGTATACACATATGAATATATTGAGGGAGACAGACACGGGAAAACAGATACACGTAGATATATATGTATGTATGTAGACCCATGAAGAGATATATACACGCACATGTGGGTCGTATATGTGGAAGCAGAAAACGCATGCAAGGAGGAGATTGGATGTCTACTTCTTCGTCTGTATACGGGTGACGAACACACACATAAATATATGTGTATATGTATATATGTATACAGACAGAAATTGACAGAGGAAGAGGAAGAAGGAGTTCACTGCGTTGTAGAAGGGAAGGAAACGAAAGGAGAAGTTCTCAGGAGGAAGTGCATGCATGTGCTGGAGAAGCGCATGACAGATACTTCTGCAGCGTCTTCTTCTTCCCCGTATATGTGCGGAGACGAGACGGGAGCAGAAGAGAAAGTCTTGGCAGCGTAGAAGCAGAGTTCCCACCATATTTACTCACGCTGCTGGTCCGAGCGCGAACGCCGGGGCTTTGCAGAAGTCTCTCGAGAGTCGGGAGAAGAAATGCAGCCGTTTTCCCCGAACCTGCGCAGCAACGCACAGCACACGCATGCGCACCACCCCCACACACCCAAATACATACATACATACATATACATGGCAGCTAAGATGTTCTGCTTGAAGAGGACAGAACCCATTTCCTTTCCACATATACATACACACACGGGAAAGAAAGAAATGGCCTCACTTCCTTGGTGTGGGGAGAACCATACACGTCTATATGGAGAAGAAAGGCAAGGAAGCAAAAGAAAGGGACAGATGGTGTACACACACTTGAAGAGAAAACGGGCGGAAATACGTGCGGGAATCTCCACTATTTATCAACATGTCTCTCCATCAACCAAACAGGCACACATACACACACACATACCCACACAGCGAAGTGCTGTCTATTCATCCCCGCTTAGAGATATATATAGAGGTATGTGTATATTTACTTTTCTGTCCCTTATTCATCTATATTTACATACATATATATGCGTCTTCACCACTTATTCGAGTCTATCGTAATTGTTCAAGGAGGAGACACGTGAACATGTCTCGGTCACGGAGACGAGACGTGCAGGAAACAAATATGGAAAGTTCCTCCTTTCCGTGAAGAGAGACGCACACTTCCAGTCTCTTCTTTTGTCCCCTTCTTTGCTGCGTCTCTGTTCCTCCTCCATCCTCTTCTCCTCCCCGTCTCCCTGTCTCTCTGTGTGGGAGACGCCCGCAAACTGAAGGGAGACACGGAGCGGAGAACAAAAGCGGCGTCTCCCTCATTCACTTGAAAATACACACATATATAAAGACAGCGAGACACATACACATACACAGATATATAGGTATATACGTATGGAGGTATGTACGTATGTAGGTAAGTAGGTATACACATACACATATATATATATATATACGTACGGAGAGATACGTGTACATATATACAGTAATAAGTAGCTATATATATATATAGAGAGAGAGGGAAATATACATATACATATATATATATGTGTGTGTGTGTATAGGTGGGTATGTATGTATGTTTGTATGGAGAGACGGGGGTGCAATTTTTGGAGTCTCTGACGAAGGGAGTTCTGCGTCTCCACACGGCAGGGAGACGGGCACCGACGCCCTGCAACGAAGAAGAAGAGAAGAGCAGGCCAGTGAAAAGGAGAAGATAATGAAGAAGGTGAACAGGAACACAAAAAGGCGCCCAAGAAGAAGACGAAGAAGACGAAGTGAACGGAAACCCCCCACTTTTTCCCGTCTCTTGGGGCGCGTCTCCTTCTCTTCGTGTCTCTGCTGCTGTCCGGTCCGTCTCTCCCCGTTTTTGTCTCGCTGTCTCCTCCTCCCGTCTCCGCGTCTCCTCTTCGACTCACCGGTGGGGGCGCTGCCGAGGATGTCTCTGCCCTGCAGCGCAGGACGAATGCATGCAGACTGAACCCGCGTTGGGTAGTCGAACTTCAGACCTTCGACCGCCTGCAGCCCAAAGTCGCGCATGTGCAGTTTCGCAGAGGCGAGTCACAGAAGGTGCGTGTCTCCAGGACGGAGGAAGAAAGGGCGAGGGGAGACGCGAGGAGACAGCAGCGGGGAAGAAAAACAGCCGCCGCAACGGCGTCCAGCAGCGAGACACGCATGCGCGGAGACAAAGAAGTAGGCGTCTCCTGCGAGACAGGAGGGGAGGGAGACAAACAGCGAGGCAGCAGCAACGGGGGACGCGAAGAAGGAGACATCGAGACACAGAGAGAGAGAGAGACAAGACAAACATGAAGGAGACGTGCGTGTATAAATATACATATATATATATTTATATATACGTATAGATCGAGAGATATAAATAGAGATACAGACGCACATAGTAAGAGAGGGAGGGGGAGATAGATAGAGATATAGACAGCCATACGTAGGTATAGACAGATATAAATAGATACATAGGTAAATAGACAGAGATAGATATCGATAGATATAAATAGGTAGATATAGAAAGATATAGATAGATATAGATATAGATAGATATAAATAGGTATAGATAGGGATATATAGATATAGGCAGGTAGATATAGATAGATATATATATATAGATAGATAGATATAGGGAGATAGATATATATAGATAGATATAGATAGATAGATATAGATATAGATAGATATAGATAGGTATAGATAGAGATCGATAGATATAGATAGATATCGACAGATATAGATACAGATAGGTATAGATAGGTAGATATAGGTATAGGTAGGTAGGTATAGATACATAGATATAGAGAGATTGATAGATAGATATAGATAGGCATAGTCAGGTAGATATAGATATACAGATATAGATACGTAGATATAGATACGTAGATATACATAGATACAGACAAATATAGGTGTGGATAGATATAGATTGATACATAGATAGATGGATATGATATAGATAGATATATATATAGATACACATAGATAGGTATAGAGAAACAGATATAGAGAGATATAGAGAGATAGATGTGGACAGATATGAACAAAAGTAGATCGGTAGATATATGCAGATATACGTAGACAGATACACATAGATAGATATAGAGAGATATACAGAGAGACAGATACAGGTAAATAGATATAGATGGACAGCCACCCCCAATGGACAGCCACTCACAGGTAGATATAGAGGTAGATATAGATAGACAGATACGCGTAGATATAGATAGGTAAAACGGAGATAGACGCATGCATGCACGTGTAGAGAGAGAAGAAGAGGAATACAGCAGCGAAGAAAACGAAGAAGAAGAGAAAGAGATGGAGACACGGCGACAGAGAGAAGTAGAGAGGAGACGGGGAAGGCAGGGAGACACAACGAAGGGGAGACGGAGACGGCGCGGAGACGGCGAGGAAGACGGAGACAGCGGAAGAAGAAGAGGGAGACGGAGACGGCGAGGGAAGGAAGGGAGCGGCACGGAGACGGAGACAGGAGGAGAGGGGAGACAGGAGATACTGCGGAGACGCGAGACAGGGCGGGAGACATATATATGTGTGCGTGTAAAATAGAGCGCATGCAGGGAGACCCATGGGTCTCCCAACGAAAAAGAAGAGGAAGAAATACATCTACAAATAACTCCCGTCACACAGACAGAGGAAAATACAGAGGAGCATCTGCGTCCTCCTTCATGCTTCCACATATATATTTGCATGTATGTATACACACGTGGGACTTGGCGTGTGAAGTTGCATGCATCGAATGCATGCCGCCCTTCCCTACCTACACATCTGCGTATATTTTCTACGCAGACATATATATATCTGTGTGTATACATATATGTGTTGCACAGACAAATACATATATGTCCTTCCCTATGTAGACGTATATACATGGGCACCTATACATACTTGGACACACACACACACACACACACTTTATTTCTCCCGATGCTGCCATACATATATATACATACACATACATATATTCACACGCGTCCTCTTCCTTCCCTCTCTACCCATATATATATGTATTCCGTCCCTTCCTATGTAGACATATATATACGTACATATTTGTCTGTGTGAATATACATCTTTCTACACATATATATGTATTCACACCCATCCTCTTCATCCCTAAGTACCCATATATACGCATATACATATACACGTATATATATATATGGTCACACGTATTCCGTCCTCTCCTATATATAGATATATATATAAAGAACATATTTGTCTGTGTACATATATATATATATATGTATTCACACACATCCTTCTCAAGTCCTCATATACATATATGTTTATATCCACTCACATACAGTCGGTCCTCTACTATTTATATATATACATATACAGGAGTGTATTTAAAGAGAGAGATATATATGTATGTGTATACATATGGGTGATATGTTGGTGCATGCATATGCATATATAGAGATATATGCATATATTCTCGTGGAGAGATGACCGCCGCGGAACGGGCACTGCGTCTCCGCCGTCGTCACGAAATCCTCCGCTGGCCCGAGGCCGGAGACGGCGAAGTTGCACGGCGAGACAGAGACACGGGGGGGAGACAGCAGAGGAGGGAGACGAGACAGGAAGAGGACCGACGAGGAGGGGGAGAATGGCAGAGAAGAGACGGAGAGGCCGGGGAAGAAGAGGCGGAGACGGGAGACGGGAAGGGGAGGAACACGAAGAAGAGGGGAGGAGAAGAAAGGGGGGCGCAGGATGGAGCAAAGGAGACGAGACACGGAGACAAGAAAGGGAGACGGAGACGAGACAGGTGAAGAGAGAGATATTGCAGGATACCTTCAGCAAAGGACGGCTAAGACCCAAATTTCCCCACGGCGTCTGCGTGTCGAGAAGGACGTTCAGGGCGCTGCTGCTGCTGCTTTTCTTCTCGCTGCTGCTGCTGTTCCTCCTCCCGTCGCCCCTTGCTGCTGCTGCTTCTCGTTCATTTTCTTCTCCTTTCCCTGCTGTTGCTCGCCTCTTCGCCACTGCTGCTGTTCCTTCGTCTTCTCCTGCCCTCCCACGTCCTTCCTTTCTTCTTCGTCCTGCTGCTGCCGTTGCTGCTGTCGCTGCTGGTGTCGTGTCAACGCGACGACGTTTCTGCTTCCCTGCGTGCGCGTCCTCCTCCGCATCGTCGCGTTTCTCGCGTTTCCCTCCACAGGCCGACTTCTCTTCCTTTTCTTCTTCTTCTGCTTCCTCCGCTTCTTCTTCTTCAGATAGTGAAAAAGATGAAGACTCTTGCTCGATAGCACCATCAAGGCATCCCTCACTCAGACTCCAGCCGTCTTCGTCTGCTTCTCCTGCTGCTGCTTCTCCTGCCGGTGCTGCTTCTCGTGCTGCTGCTGCTCCTCCTCCTGCTGTTCCTCGTGCGACAGCTTCCCTGGTTTCTGCTCCAGCTGCTCCTTCTTCTTCGAGTCTTCCTGCTGCTGTGCTCCTACTTCTACCAAACATTGCTGTTGCCGCTGCTTCTGCTGGTCGCCGCTGCTCTTCTTGTCCACGCTCTCCTGCTGCTGCTCTCACAGTCCCTGAGCCTGCAGCCGGCCTTTTTCCATTTCCTTCATATGCGGGTGCTGCTGTTCGGCCTTCAGCAACGCGCAAATTTAACGCTGCGGCCCTGCCTCCTTCCCGTGCTCCTTCACCTGCTGCTGCTGCTCCTGCTCCATGACGCCTTGCTACCACCACCCCAGACCCAGTCCTGCTGCTGCTTGCGACTCTTCTGCTGGTAGATGAGGAGCAGGTGCTGCTGCTGTTGCTGCTGCTGTCACTGCTGCTGCCTTCCTTGTCACAGGAAGCCAACGTCCGCATCTCAACGCCGCTGCAATAATACTGCTGCTTCTGCTGCTGCTTCTGCTGCTGCCTCTTCTGCTCTGCGCGATGCAGAGGCACCTTCCCCTGTTGCTCTTTCGGCTTGAACTGACGCAGTTTCTGCTGCTGGTGCTTCCGTTTGTATGTCGCGGAGCCCGGCAGAGAGGAGCCCTGCTGAGCAGCCGCTGCTGCGGCGCCTTCTACTTCACGCGTCCTCTTCATCACAAGAAGGCAGCAGTAAAGCCCCAGTCCCAGCACCAGCAGCACAAACTGCAGCAGCAGCAGATGTGGGGGCAAGCTCAGCAGCCGCAGAAGGGAAAACAGCAGCAGCGGCAGTAGACGCGACCCCCTGCGACGGCAGATGTCTTCCTCCTACAGATGATGACTCAGCAGCTGCACACGACTTCGCAGCAGCAGCAGGAAGGAGCAGCACCCGGCGAAGGAAACGGCAGCAGCAGTAGGGGCGGTAACGAAATCGCGGTAACGCGGAGATCGCGGCTGCAGCGGAGAAAGTAGAGAAGGGCACTGCTGCTGCAGCAGCAGCAGCACAGAGCGAAGAAGGCGCAGCAACAGATGTATGCAACTGCCTCAGCGGCAATTTCTCTTGAAGCCAAACGCAGAGGCAACCGCGCGAGAAGTCTAGCAGCAGCAGTGGCAGCGCCAGCCCTTTCTTCCCCCCTCCCCGAGGCCCTCACCGTGGTCGCCGCGTGAGCAGCAGCAACGCGCTTCGGGGAGACCTCTGTGCAGCAGCTGGAGAAAACGAAAATGGAGACATTCGTTGTGGTGTCTTCTCCGTGCGACAAAACGCAATTGCAGAGAAGCTGCTGACGAAGTTGCTGTTCTTGGCTGCCCAGTCTCCCGCTATAAACTGAAGAAGAAAGCTCCCTTCAAGTGGCTGCTGGCTTCCCTCTCTCTCTCTCGGCGCATGCAATTTTGCTGCATGTGTTTCTGCTGCGGGTTGTGTGCGACAAGCGCGGCGTTTTCCGGTGTACGTACACCCCATCGCGGCGCACACGGGAAGAAGAACTTCCGTCTCGCGTGGGCCTTTGCGGAAAAGGAGAGAAACACTTCTTCGCTCGTTGAGAAGGTGGCTGTCTTCTCCCTCGTTTCCCACGTCCACGGCAGCAGCAGCCCCAGGCAACACAACGGAGCCGCCGCCGCGCAGAAAATCCGCCCGCCCGCCGCAGAGAAAGTCGGCCCGCCCGCCGCGGTCTTCTCCTCTCTCAGGAGGCATGCAAGCAGCAGCAAAAAAGGAGAAATTGACAGGAAACACGGCAGCAGAGAGTAGGACACAGCCCTCCTCTTCTTCTCCGGCAGGTGTGTCGGTCAAACCCTGCTGCTGCGGAAGCAAAGCGGCGACCAACTCGTAGAAGACTTCCCCGCCGACCGCAAGAAGAGACGGACGTGGCAGTCGGCTTGCCTAATGGCTCTCGCCATTTTCCCGCCTGCAGATTTTTGCCGACATTCGCGGTGAAAAAAATCGGCCACCTCCTCACCTGCGTGTAGACACCAGCACGGGGACTCCCCCGGAGGAGTACATCGGTGTCTGCCCTCAGTAGTTTTGCGTTGTATGTATATATGTGTGGACTGCATGTAAGTAGATATATGGAAATGCATATATGTGCGTTTCCGCATACACGTATATTATACATGTGTGGATATGTGGAGACAACCTATACATCTCTCTAATATAGGCGTCGATACATATACATGCATAGACACACGTAAGAACCCACACATGTCTGCCTTTGATCCTAAAGCTGTAACTCTGTATTTCTATCGATCTATGGAAGAATACCTGTCCTTATCTATATCTATGTATATACACATACATATACGTGTATGTGTTTATATACATTGTATATATATATAGATGGACACAGATAGATACACATGTGTGTCTGTGTGTGTATCTGAATCGTAGGTAAGTGTCTGTGTATAGTAATATCCTCTATTCTATACATATACGGAAGGATATATGTATCTATGTATATGTATAGAGACATGTGTGTGGATATTTGCTTCGTAGATAAATATATCCGTATATTATTTGCGTCGTTCTATACGTGTGTGCAAGTACAGATATATATATATATGTGTGTAGGTGATGTCTACGATAGCGAAGCGCCTATGACATTTTGAGGCTGGAGATGTTTTTCCTTTTTTTCAAGTAGAAAAGATTTTGGCAGTCGTACACTTACACCATTCATATCTGCACTTAACCACCGATCGGTATACCTATGTATATGTGTGTCTCAGTCTCTGTGTCCGTCTCCGTCTCTGTATATATGTGTGTGCATGCATGTGTGGATTGTAGACGTATTATTTCGTATGTATTGCTGTAGATATGCGAACATCCTTTGCAGATGTCTGTGTGGATGCCTGTGTGTCGGAATACTCACAGCTTTCCTTTCTTTGCTTATGACAGCTGCATGCAACACTTTGAATCTCCGTTCTCCGCCGCCAGGGAAGGCAGAAAATTTCTCTTTTCTTCTCCCCTCTACACGCAGAAGTTGCTGCGTCTCAATTTCTTCTCGTGCGTCGTCCTCCTCTTCCGGGCCGTCCTCCGCTCTGTCCACGTGTGTGTGTACATGTGTGTGCATGCGAAGAGGCAGGTGATAGATAGACGATATCGCTGCATTTCTTTCGCCGGTTTTGAGAATATCTCCTTTCAACAGAGAAAGCCCCCCAAGTATTTCCCTGTGTGTGTGACGATATAACAGCAGCTCTCCACAGTCCTCTTCATATACGTGTGTATGTGTATGTAACGGAGACACAACAGGGAGAGGGAGACGTGCAACGCATGCGTGTGTGTGTGTGTGAAGGTGGGCGCATGCACTGGTGGTCCTCCATACGTAAGCGGCAGTTTTTTTGTGTCGCTTTTCTACGTGTATTGCCTCGTCGCCGAGAGCTGCCCACTCTCGCCCAGACCTGCTGCAGAAGCTGAGGAGCAGACCACCAGCGCCGCAGCAGCACGTCCCTGTCTTCACGTGAAGGCACGCAGACTTCGCTGCAGACGCGCATGCAGGAAAAGTCGACTTTTTTGAAGAACTTCCACGCGCCTT
>KL647296.1:3841344-3880193 GCA_000727475.1 Sarcocystis neurona
CCATCTGCCGGTGTGCGGGGGGGCTCTCTTGCAACAGCAAGGTGCCAATGTTCGACATTTCGACAAGGATACGGGAGACTGCCTGCAACGCCGAAGGCCCGCTTTGCCACAGACTGAGAAAGGCTGAGAGAAACAGGAATAAGAATGCATGCAGATATATATATATATACGTGTATATGCATGTGCGAACCAATTCTGTGTGGCTTGTACTATGGACATTATCTTCATTGCCCTTCACACATGCACACGTGTATCTACATATATATATATATATAGATAGATAGATACACGTGTATTAGTTGTACGTCTATATACGTGTAAATGTGTGGACGTATATGTGTGTGTGTGTCCCCCTCTCTACATGCATATATGTATCTTACATGACGTTGCCACAGATCGGCTAGGAGGCGCATGTATGGCGCGAACTGCGCAGCAGCGCATTGGCGATGAAGATCGTCTTTTAGTCTGCTGAAGTGCCTCTTTCATACAAATTGTCCAACACTTGAATTACTTGTGTGTGTAGAGTATTTCCCCAAGATTATATATGTGTACACCTGTGTATATATATGGGAATGTATATGTAGGAGATTACCACACACAGAAGCAAACTTTTTGTCTTTGTTGTAGCCTGCGCAGAAAAGTCGCTTTTCTTCCTATCCTCTCCCTTCCGGGGAGGGCGTGCCTTTCTCATTTTGAGGACTCTGCGGTGTACGTACACCTCACTCGCCCCTCTGCGGTGTGCGTACACCGTGTCTACAGTGAATCTGCACTCTGACAGCTCCTCTGCGGGGTACGTCGCTGCACACTTTGTGGTGGTGTATCTACACCCCGCTACTCTCTCAGTGCGGTGGACGTACACCACCTCGCTGGACACTCTGCAGTGCGCGTAGACCTCGCCGTCCACTTTTTCTGTGCGCTGTACGTACACCTCGTTACACCCTTGTTGCCGTGTGGGTACACCGCGGAGCCGTCGGCTCGAGGCAGCTGTCTGCTGTGCTGCCGACGGCGGAGTTGTGTCTGTAGGTGCCGCGTTCTTCCACTGGCGTAGCTGTCTGCTGTATTCTTTCTGTCTGCCACTTTCTCTGCGGTGTCTGTACACCGCGTTCACGTTCCTTCGGTAGCCGAACTATTTCCTCCGACTGCTGGCGTGCCCACGCCGCAGTCTGGCACCCTCTCACTTTCAAGCCCGACGTCTACTTTCCGGTGTACATACACCTGCCACCGCGGACTGCGTCGACTGAGGATCTCCTACAACCCGCTGACGTCTGTGCGGCAGTGTACGTACACCACGTCCCAGCTCCTGTGCTGTTCTTCACACGGCGGGGCCTTGCTGCATGTCAGGTCCCTGCAAGGGGCTCAAGTGTACGTACACCGCGCTGCAACAGAATCTCGGGTGTACGCACACAGTTCACTGGCGAGGGTCTGTGCTGCGGTATGCACACCGCCCTACCAAGCAGACGGGTGTACCTACACCGTGCGGCCCGACACCGGGGTGTACGTACACTGCACAGTGAACTCGATGTGCTTAGACAGACCGACCCGCCTTCAGTCGCCTCTGTGCAGTCCGTAGAAGGCTCAGCGCTGCTAACTTTCGAGTGTACGGACACCACGTCGCCGCCGCTATAGGACCCATACCTTCCTCAGAGGCGGTGAGGAGCTGCGCACTTGACGAAGAGTCTCATCTACGTTTTATGTAAAGTTTCTACGCATTGGTACAAACACGCGTGCCACCGTAATATTTTATATATGTGTATTTGTGTACGCATTCCAGCTCTGGGATTGTGCTGCGCAGTAAAGGCGCGCTGCCGAGTGTGGGGTGTACGTACACCGCCTCGGGAACTCAAAACCAAGACACTCCGTGAGAGGTGCGCCGGTGCCGGGGTGGTGTATATACACTGCCGCTTCGCGTGTATGTACACCCGAAGGGTAGCTGACTGTTGACGCGCGGGAACAGAGACGGCGCTGATGAGTCTCTACTGTACGTACACCGCGTTAAGACGCATCGTCACACTTCTCCGTCGCCACACAAAATACACGACACATCCCTCCATACACATATATGGAGATTCACACAGATGCATAGAAACGGCTAGATTTGTACAGAGAAGCAGATGCATTGCAGACACAGAGACGTAGATATTCAGAGAGAAAAACGTACATACATAAATATATAGAGAGAGACCGGTCCGTTGATAAATAGGTAGATCCATAGATATGCGTATATCCATAGAGATGTATATACATAGATAGATATTCTGACTGTACGCGTGAATACGTGTGTGTATGTGAATGGTATGCGCACTGCAGGATAGGGACGTATATATTGAGACACAGAAATGTACATATATATATATATATATATAAATGTATGTAGACGTAGATAGATAGAAAGGTGGATATACGTGTATATATATGTATATATATATATATGTATAGGTATATTTTGATTGTGCACGTGAGTATGTGTGTGTGTGAATGCGCACTGCAGGAGAGAAGATGAATAGTCCGCGGGGCACAAGTGAGCTGCCTCGTAGTGGGAGGCATGCAGTCCTTTCAGACCCGAAGACTCTTTTCGCAGCAGCGGTGAGTCTCCCGATTCAAGAGAAGAAGAGCTTCCGCACGAGGGTCTGCATGCATCTCTTTTTTTGTGGACCTCTCTTCCCGCATTTGTATACTACTCCCATGACTCTTCCCAACGAAAGACACACATATCTTCACACATATATATATATGTACGTATGAAGTGATACCTGGGCGAGGTGCCATCCGCAGAGTGTGTGTATATATATATGTGTACGTATATGTGTATATATATATGTATGTATGTGTACATATATAGAGAGAGAGAGAAAAACGTGTATACACATATACGCACATATGTATATATATATGTTTTTATGGAGAAGAGAGGGAGAGACGTGTATACATATATTTGCATGTATATATAGAGAGAGAGACTTCTATACATACATATACATGTCTATATAATATATATATGTAGAGAGAGAGAAACGTATATACATATATATGCATATATGTATATATACATCCATGTAATACATATGTGTATATGTGTCCATGTTTCTTCCCTGTGTGTACACGTGTGCAGGGAAATGATATCGGAGCGAGACGACGTCCTCAGAACATATATATATGACATATATGTGTATATGCTCGAATGTATTTTCGTTTGCGTAGAAGTGTATTTTCTAGCTCGTCGTTTCCCTTTTTTCTTCCAGCGGTGGTGGCGGTGGTCGTCTCCTGTCCCAGCAAAGGAGCGAGACAGGAAGAGAAGAAACTCGGCAGGAGAAAGCGAGAGGGAGACGGAGACGGGACACGAAAAGAGAAGATGGGAGACGGAAAGGGGGGACATGCAGACAGACAGAAAGGGCAGTCGAGCAGCACTGGAGGGGGGGAGACACACGAGGAGATTCGGCCAGAAAGTCAAGGAAGGCCGGAAAGCAAGTAATGCAGGTGCATGCGTATAAATGTCTGTGGAAGTGGGGCCTTGCTGTTGAGAAGGGGAACTCCTATCTGCGTAGATTGCTGACGAGAGAACATGCGCATGCGTCTCCATTTCGTCTCTTCCTGTCTCGTCCTTCTTCTTCTCCGTCTCTCCTTTCTCTCTACATATGTAAATGTATGTTATTTCTACAGATATCTACACAGGCCTATATCTGTGTGTGTGTCTGTGTGTGTACATATGTGGATGTATGTGTATTTGTACAGGTAGACATATATAAATATATATGTATGTGTGTCGATGATTGGGGCCGAGTGCCTCTCCTCGTGTGTCCGCGCGGCATTGCAGAGACATGCGGATGTGCGTCTCTGTTTCCGGAGTCTATCGGAGAGACACGAAGCGGGAAGGAGACGGGAAGTCCGAGGAATGCTGCTGCTGCACCTCGCTGCTGCTGCACCTCCCTCCTGCTGCGCTCTGCGTGCTGCCTTCCTTCCCTCCACCTGCTGCTGCCCCTGCTGCCGCCTGCCTCTCTCTCCTGCTGCTGCGGCTGCTCTCCCCAGCTGCTGCGGCTTCTCGACTAGCGCCGCACCGGGTTCAGTTGCTGCGCGTCTCTCCTGCTGCAGCTGCTGCTGCTCGGCTCTCCCCTCGCCAGTGCAAAGTCCCTGTCCTCCGCTGTCCTGCTGCTGCCCACTGCTTCTTCCAGCGACTGCTTTTGCTGATCTTGCTGCAGACGCGTTCCCTCTTGCACTGACCGGGATATATATATATATATATATGTGCATGTGTGTAAATCTGCTATAAAGACTGTTCAAGTGTTTGTGCGTATATATGTGTATACAGGGCAGAGATATACATGTGACTCGTTTAGACGTATAAGTGTGGAGGAGACAAGAAGAAGAAGAGCGAGGCGTGTATAGCCTGGATTCCTTTGCCAGGGAAATGTGCTGCATAGGTGCCTACAGAAAGTCGCCCATGTCTCCATGGAGGACGAGACAGAGAAAGAAGGGAAGAGAAAGACAAAAAAAGGCAGAAGAACGTTAGGCGAGGCAGCTAAAAGTTCAAACGCTGCCACTTTCAACCACTGCGGCTGCTGCCGTACTCTCTGAGTTCCACCAACTGCTGCCACGAAGGACCTGCTGCTGCTGTAGAGAAACTGCTGCTGCTGTCCTCTGCTGCTGCTACTCTCTGCTGCTGTTGCGCTCTGCTATTGCAGCTGCCACCGCCTTCGCTTCTTCGGCTGCTGCTGCTGCTGCAGTTGGCGGTTCTTCGGAGGGGCTGCTGTGGCGCCTGCTCACGTGCCTCTGCCGTCGTGAGACCCACAACTCTCTGTGTTGCCGCTGCTTGCTGCTGTTGTTGACTGCCGCTGCTGCTGCCTGCTGCTATTGTTGACTGCTGCTGCCTGCTTCTGTTTTCTGCTGCTGCTGCCGCCTGCTGCTGTGGACTGCAGCTGCAGCTGTCTTTTCGCTGCTGCCTTGGGGCCTGGTGTAGGAAGGTTGACGTGCTGCTGCTGCTGCTGTGTTTTTGCAGGCAGCAGACGATGTTGACGCGCTCGCGCGATTTCTTTGCCTTCTCCGTCCCCCCTCGGCTGCAGCAGCCGCAGCGGCAGAAGAAGAAGCAGCAGCAGCACCGCCCACAGCAGCAGCAGAGTCCACAGCAGCAGAAGACGCAGTCAAAGCCGCGGCTTCTTCGAGACCAGAAGCAGGCGCAGCAGGTGAGTAGTGCCACCATATATATGTATACGTATCTGCGTATACATATATGGATGTGTGTATATGTCTGTGTATATATACTTGCACATATATATATGTGTGTGTGGTATACATTACGGATATACACTCTCTATATATAATGTATATATGAACAGACGAGAAACGGACGAAGAGACAGAGGGAGAGAAAGAGAGGAACCCAAGGAAGGGAAAGGGAAAAAACAGAGAAGGAAAAAGAAGAAGAAAACAGCAAAAGAGAGCAACACGTGTGTGGTGGGGAGTTCTCCTCTCCGAAAGCAACACGTGTGTGTGGTGGGGGGTTCTGCTGTCAGACAGCAACACGTTTGTGTGGTGGGGGGTTCTCTCTTGTGTGGGGTTCTCTCTTGTGTGGAGAAGTTGATTTCGAGAGAAGAGTGTTTGGTGGAATTCAACTAAAAGGACCTCGAAGAAGTGCTGCTGATGAAGAAGACGAATGCGGGGAGCGTAAAAAAGGGAACAGCAGCAGGAGGACGCCGAAAAGATGAGAAGGGGGGAGAGTCGCGAAGCGGGAGACACTCGAGGGGGGAAGCGGACACGAAAAGGCGGAGAAGAAAGGAAGAGAAAGTCAAAACAAAGAAAGTCACAAGAGGAGCACAACAAGCAGGAAAAAGCACAAAAAGTCGAAGGGAAGGCAGGGAAGTTGAAACGCGAAGGAGACGACGAAGAGATGTCTCCGGCTCTGTGCGTGGATGGCGGGGGCAGAACTCCCGCGGCAGGGGAAATCACCGAATTTCCCTCCTCCAATTTTCGGTCGTATCGACTCCTTCCCTTCACACACACACACACACACACACTCCTACAAAAACACTTCTACATATATATATATACATATATATATACAGGTACATATATATATAATAGAGAGAGAGACAGACAGAAATATTGACAGTAGCACTTCTACATATATATGTGTTGGTGTTCATCCATATATCATGTATCCTACCTGTATATATATATAGAGAGAGAGAGAGAGATACACAAGCAGTAACGCTTCTACATGTATATATATATGATCATGCATGTATAGCGCTCCATACATCATATATACATATATATATGTGGAAATATATAGAGAGAGAGACAGAAACATATATATATGGGTGTTCATCCACATATAGTGCTCCATATATATATGTATGCATGTATGGATATATGTATATACATATATGTGTTAATGTATAGAGAGAGAAAGAGAAGGATTCTTGGATATGTGTATGGGTGTTCATCCTACATATATATGTATAACAGAAACACTTCCACATATATAAGTATATATGTATATGTGGTGTTCATGTGTATATTAAAGTTCGATAAATACGTACGTATGTAGAGGAGGACAGAGACACACTTCATACATTTGTGTATTTGTTGATCCGCCTATAAAATCCACATATGTATATATACAGAGCGAGACAGAGACAGCTACACAAATGGGCAGCAAACCCTTCATATATAGATAGATAGATAAAGTGTTTATGTATATGTAAAGTTCCACGTATAGAGAGACACGCACACAGAGATAAGAAGGCAGCCCCAGAAATGAATAGAGCTCCAGGCGGTAGACATGTCTGAAGCTTTACTTACGTTTCCATTTATCAGTCTGTATTCCTACCCATACATATATATAAGAAGAAAAGGAGAGATCGTCTGTATATATGTGTATGGAGAAGTGGACGGGAGTATATGTAAGAATTGCTGTTTACATCTGTATATACCCCTCCCATTCATTCGTGTATACATATATATCTACTTCTCTACACTACATACATATGTTTGTTTGTATCATAAGTATGGAGGAAGGAACATGTACGCATGTTGGAATTGACGAATTTACTTTTTCATGGAGGCAATACGTGGATGTCCACCTCCTCAACGTGGAGACGAATTCTCGCTGAAGTACGTATAAAAGTACTCACACAAATATATACATGCGTATGAACTTCTACACATACATGGAGGTATGTGAACGAGTGTATATACGCGGAACCTGCTGCCACACAACCTCCCACCCGACTCTATTCAAACCCGCGTACACGTCTAAATCACTCAAACGTTCACATAAGTATTTGACTTTGCGTAGCAGAAAGAGAGACACACATATATGTGTATATACGTGGACCAAGAGAAGTGACAAGGGAGAAAAGTACGGAGACAGGGAGACACGGAGACACGGAGACGGGGAGGATGGAGAGGATGACGAGAGGATGACGAGAGGATTTCAGCAGCTCGCGAATGAGGGGGAGAGGAGCGCGAGAGACGCCACGAGTTTCTGCGGCTTTTCGCCCCGTCTCCGTCTCCGTTCATCTCTGTGCCGTCTCCCCGTCTCCTCTCCCTCCCTGTCTCCTCTCCCTTCCTGTCTCCCCCATCTCCTCGGCGTCTCCCCTGTCTCCTCGCGCTCTCTTATATTTTCTCTGCGTCTCTTAACGTGGATATCTCCCCCTTTCTTTTTGTTGTCTCTTCTCCGTCTCCATCTGCCTCTTCCCTTCCTCTCCTGCGCCTGCCGTGTGTCTCCGTGTCTCCCCCTCCCTCTTCGTGTCTCCCTTCTCTCGCCGCGTCGTCTCTCTTTTTTTCCGCCGTCTCCTTCCGTCTATCTGTCTCGCCCTCTTTCTGGCGTCTCCTTCTCGCACTTCGGGAGGTTCCTCGGGTCCCCTCTATTTTTTCGTGTCTCCTTCTTTGTGTCTCTTCCTTTCCGCGTCGCCCTTCCTGTCTCCGCCTTTCCGTCTCGTTTTCTCCGTGTCTCTGTCTCGGTATTCGTCGCCCTCCCCTTTTTTGGAGGCTGCTGCATGTCGAAAGACTTGAGTTTCCTTTTCTTCGGCAGAGCAGCAGCGGGGACGTCTCTCTTGCTGCTGCGCATGCGAAGTGAGACGCACCTGCTGCAGGAGACACGTGTCGTCTCTTCGCTGCTCTCCCACGTCTCGCGGAAGTGCTGAACTGCCCCCTTCTTGTATTCTTCTGCATGCGCGCGTCCGTCTCTCTTTTTCTCCCGAGCGACTTCTTCCCACACGAATAAATGAAGAAATGATGCGCTCCCACCTTCATTCGCATGCATCTGCATGCGCATGTCTCTCTCTCTGTCTCTCTCTGTATGGGTACATGCGCACACCACACAAGCCGGTGTTTATCGCATCATACTTCTTCTATTCTGCATCCATTTATCGATAGCATTCCTCACCAGAAACGAGGAAGACAGAAACACATATATATATGTGTGTGTACCTGTTTCTTTATATGTGTGATCGTATATATATCCGAGACTGCCTCTTCGTTTGCAGAGTGGTGGGAACTCTGAGAATGCGATATACCCCTATATTTGTCTCTTCACCAGCACGTGTATATAAATCTCCATGAGTACGTGTGTATATAGTCGTGTACATCCCCCTACAAGCGGCTGGGTTGTGAAACTGCAAGAAGAGAGCCCGTGAAAAAGAGAGGAACAAAAAGAGAGGCGCACAGACACATATGTGTATATGTGTGTGTGTATTGACATGAGTATGAGCAGATATATTTATGTTCACCTATTCAAGACCGCGTACTGTTCCTCTTAAAGAAGCAAACAAGATACAAAAGGTCACGAAAAGATATACACATATATATATATATATATATATATATGGATATATAAGCGTATGTATATACTCATATATATATGTGTGTGTGCTTGTGCGTGTTATATGTGTGCGTATAAGAGAGGGAGAGGGACGTACTTTTAGTCTATATATATACTGCTGCCTGGTCTCCATATATACACTTATATATATGTTTCCCCACACACATATATATTTGTCTGTGTGTGTAGATGTATTTGCATGAATACATATAATACGTAGGTGTATTCGGCAGGTGACTCTGCATGCACTCTGTACGTCTCTATATATACATATATATTCATCTATGAGTCTGGGTGTCTATATATACATACATATATATGTGCCTATAATAGAAAGAATAGTATATATATCATCTATATATACATCTATATATCTAAATGGATATTACCATATATATACAGAGAGATAGATAGATAGATATAGATAGATAGATAGATAGATACATATACGATACATATCTATATAGATAGGTAGAGGCATACATACATAGATACAGATAGATATAGATAGATATAGATAGAGAGGTAGATAGATAGATATAGATAGACATAGATAGATATATATTTACATGCGTACATGTGTATATATATATGTACGAATTTATTGCATGTAATGAATAATCTTTCTCTACATATATATATACATATGTACATATATATGTGTATATATCAGTATGTATATATATATACATGTGTACGTAGAGTAAGATTATTCAATATATTCAAAAAATTCATACATATATGTACACGGTGTATATATAAATATATGTATGAATGTATATATATATGGTAATATCCATTTACATATGTAGATGGACAGATAAATGATATATATACTATTCTTTCTATTATAGGCACATATATATATATATATATATGTAGACACCCAGACGCATAGATGGATATATATGTATATACAGAGACGTACAGAGTGCATGTAGAACCATTTGCCGAATACAGGTATGTATATGTATACCTTTATATATACACATATTTATTTACTGCATAAAATGAATCACCTATCTATACATATATATATATGTATGTATGTATATATGTATGTATGTGTGTGTGTGTGTGTATATATTCATGTATATATGTATGTATTTATGGCGTACAATAGAGAGGCATGCAATAGAGAGAAATGTTTATGTGCGTGGGTGACTGTGAATATAAGTGTGGGGGGTAAAAGAACAGAAATATTCCCCGCCTTTCCCGTAGACGTATATGTGTACACGTACATGTGTGGATAGATCGATATGTATGGAGGATGGAGAAAAAATGAAGAAATCTGTTTTTCATGCAAAAGAGGCGAAGGCCATGAGACAGAAAGGGGGGAGGGGGGGGGGGCGAAAGCAACAGACGAACGGAAGATGAAAAGCGCTTCATCGGTTGGTACCCCGCCTTCCAAGTAACGTCCAAATACGTACACACTCACAGACATATACAGAGAGAAAAAGAAAGGCCTACAGTGGTATACTACATATACAAATGCTTATACATTTACATACACATAGAGGTATACATATAAATATAGGGTATACATATAGATATAGGGTATACATATAAATATAGGGTATACATATAGATATAGGGTATACATATAAATATAGGGTATACATATAAATATAGGGTATACATATAGATAGAGGTATACATGTGGATATAGGTATACATAGAGGTATTGATATACATATAGATATTGATATACCTATACATACAGATATATAAATGCATATAGATATACATATAGATATACATATACAAACACATATACATGTACAAACACATATACATACAGATATACATATACATACAGATATACATATCCCTATAGATATACATATACCTATAGATATACATATACCTATAGATATACACACACATATGTATACCTATAAATATGCAGATACCTATGCGTATTCATATACGTGTATATATCCATATGCGTATAGATATACGTATAGATATAGATATGGATGTGGATGATTGTATGCGTATATGTTTTTGCCGGTCTGACTCTGCGCCTCGGACCTCTTGAGTATTGGAAGGAGAGGTCGTTTTTGGTGCGGAGAGCGGAGGGCGAGACAGAAGGGGGAAAAGGAGAAGAAAGGGATATCGAGGAAGAAGAGGACAAGAAAAGGGAAAGGCAGAGAAAGGGAGGAATCCACCGAGAGACAGACAGATAGGGAGACGAGACGGAGACGGAAGGAGAGACGGGAGGCGAACGGAGAAGAGACTGCAGCTCGCCGTTGAAAAGCGAGGAAGCTGCTGCAGGGAAGGACGAGAATCTCCACGTATTCGCGTTTGTGTGTGTGTGTACGTGGAGAGATGCGTATGGGTGGCTGCTGCTGCTTCTGCTGCATTTTTTTGACCAGAAGAGAAGAATTTGAATGACTTCGTTGACGAAGACGGACGGACGGTGCTGCACGTGGCTGCTGCTGCTGGGCGGCTGAAGGCGGTTCAACTTCTCCTCCGCTCAGGAGCTTCGCCCTTTCAAACAGACGAGGTACTTCTTTTCTCATCCTCCTCTCCCTTTCTTCCCTTTCTTCTTTTCTGCTGTCGTCCTCGCCTTCTGCATCTGCGTCTCCGTCTTCCTCTTCGGGTCCTCATAAACTCCTGACCTTCCTCTCTCTGTCTCCGTCTCCCTTCCCTTCTCTGTCTCCGTCTCCCCCTCTCTGTCTCCGTCCTCCTCTCTGTGTCCCCGTCTCCCTTCCTCTCCGTCTCCGTCTCCCTTCTTCTCCCTGTGTCCGTCTCCCCTCCTCTCCGTTCCCCTCTCCCTTCCCCTCTCTGTCTCCCTTCCCGCCCCCCCCCCCTGTCTCCGTCTCCGTCTTCCTCCCTGTGTCTCTCTGTCTTCTCCGCGTCTCTCTCTTCTCTTCCCGTCTCCTTCGGTGTCTCCCTTCTGTGTCTCCCCTTCTGTCTCGCTTTCCACTCTTTTCCGATGATTTCTTCGGTCTTTTGTGAATTCACGAGTGTGTGATGTTGTGGCCGCTTTAGCTGCGTCTCCCCTCCCCCCGGATGCACGCGCGCTCTTCTTCTCTCGCCCCTCATTCTCACACACAGGGACATGCGTGGGCTGTTGACATCCATTACGCATAGTGTGTCAATACACATACACATATATATATATATATATATATTTTATTGAGTGTGTGTATATGTGTAGGTATAGAGATACACTTGTGAGCCGTTGTACAAGAATGAGGCAGGATCGATGATGCGTACATGTGTATCTTCAAATATATGTGTCTCTCGCCCCCAACCGCTTGTCTATCGATATATATATGTCAGATCATCCTCGGAAGTCATTTATATATATGTGTGTGTGTGAGTAGTTATTCTTTGGTGTATACATGCGCATAGGCGTGTGCAGATGCTGTGTCTATTGGAGTGGACATATATTGATATATATAAGATGTATATGTGCGGGTGAGGAAGCTGGTGTCCCTGGTGCTGCTGCCGTGGATGTTCACCTGCTGCTGCTGTTGCTGTGGGATGTCGATGCAGCAGCTGATGCCGCTGTGGCTTCCGTTGCGGCTGCTGCTGCTGTGGGATGTCGCTGCTGCTGCTGCTGTTGCTGCGGAATGTCCCCGCTGCTGCTGCTGCTGTGGGGTGCTGGTGCTGCTGCAGGGCGGATGGACGTGTCTGATGTCTGCTGCGTCCGCGGGTCACGTGGCGGTGGTGGCAGCCATTTTGCAGAACGCTCGCATGCAGGAGGAGCAGCAGCAGCAACGGGAAAAAGAAGGAGACGAAGAAGAAAAGGAAGAGGCAGAGGAAGTGGCGCGGCGACGGAGGAGGACGGAGGATCCCGAGAGCTGCGGCAGCGCAACAGCGGCAGCGAGCAACGGCAGCAGCAGCAGCAGAAGTGCAGTGCAGCAGCTGTTGGACATGAGGAACCCGTCGGGGTCTACTGCACTAGGACTTGCTGCTGCCAAAGGTACCCCTGTGTATGTGTATGTACATATGTATGCGTATATATATGTGTGTGTGTGTATATGTAGGTGTGTGTATATGTATGTATATGTATGTGTATATCTGTGTATGTGTATGCGAATATGTGTGTGTGTATGCGTTATGTGTATGTATATGTGTATATATATATATATGTATATGTGTATCCGTATATGCCTATGTATAGATGTTTGTGTATATATACGTATGAATATGTAGGTGTATGTATATGTATATTTGTGTATATATATGTGTGTGTGTGTATATTTGTATACGTATACGTGAACGTATATACTTGTGTAAATGTGTATGTATATGTATATTTGCGTGTATATATATGTATGTAGGTGTATATATGTCTACGGATGTATATGTATGTGTGCGTATATGTATGTATATGTATGTGTATGTGTATATATGTGTATGTATCTGTATCGATAGTGTACCTGTACGTATATGTATATGTACGTATGTATGTATATGTATGTATATATGTATACGTACGTTCTTTTCTTGTTTTGCTGCACGCGACGAAGTCTGTCTGGTGTCCTTCCTCGTAGAGAGGCGAGAGAAGAAAAGAGGGAGCCCACGAGGAAATTGACGTCGCCGTATGTAGACGCGAAGCAAATGTCCCACGCATATCGGCCGTTGCCAACGCAAAGCGCAGCATCCGCAGGTTTCTGCCTATCTATCTACCTCTCTATATACCTACATATATATATGTATGTGGGTGTACACATACAGATGTGTGTACATCGATAGACGAAGACAGATGAAAGGAGAGACAAAGGGGGGAAGGCAGCGACAGCAGCAAGAGTCACGTGTGTAGCTTTACACGCAGTGTGTGTGGGGGCCCCCTGTATCTACACAGATATTATATATACACGCATATATTATATATATGCCTGTATATGTGTGTGTGTGTATATGGCGAGAGACAGAGACACGTGTGTGGAGGCGCATGCAGAAGTGAGGACGTGACAGGGGAAGCGGCTGCGCATGCGTCTCCACCTACATAATAATACACCTACGTATGTATACACATGGGCATGAACATATACATATATATGT
This sequence comes from Sarcocystis neurona, assembly GCA_000727475.1. Classification (NCBI taxonomy): domain Eukaryota; phylum Apicomplexa; class Conoidasida; order Eucoccidiorida; family Sarcocystidae; genus Sarcocystis; species Sarcocystis neurona. Next base: position 3,855,184 of record KL647296.1, read on the forward strand.
GTATATGTATACCTACCTTTATTATGTACACGAGTGTTTAGCTTTACAGATAGAGCTGCTGACTCGTGTCGGGAAGTCGTACAACTACGTCTTTCTGACGGGAGGAAACGGGCAGGCCCACGCATGCGGTCCTGCACAACATATATATATATATATGTATGCTTCAATCTGTGTGTATATATGCGTATATTTATATGGGTAGGTGAAGGAAGCTGCACATGTATGTGTGTGTATATATATATGTGTGTGTGTGTACGTGTGTGGGGATTTCTGTATTATGAAGTGCGGAGACGGGTGGGTATAGGAAGTGCGTCATTTTTATGTGCGAGTGTGTATGTATATGTGTGTGTGCCCGTCTCCGTCTCTCCGTCTCCGTCTCTCCGTCTCCGTGTCTCCGTCTCCGTGTCTCCGTCTCCGTGTCTGTCTCACTTTGTAGGCCGGTTTCCAGGGGTGTGGATATGTAACTCGCTTCAAAAAGTCTATTTCTGTGGTACAAACCTTGGTCACTCTGTCTGTGTATGTTGCTGTCTACATCTATATACATATGAATTTCTCATATAAAAGTTGTCTGTTCAAAGTTTGCTCTTTTCTTTTTATTAACACCTCAAAGATGCCGACACCGGTATGCTTCAGTCTACAGATACATATATATATGTGCATGCGGGGTACAAACATATATATAAACGGGGTACGGGGTACGTATATATATGGGTCTACAAATATATGTGTGTGTATATATATATGTATATCTAGGGATTTGTATCAACGTCTCGGTGATGAGGAAGTCGTGCTGCTGCTGCTTCTTCGTCGACTGCACCGCCGGAGTCTTTTCTTCGTCGTCTCTTATGACGCTGCTGGAGCTGTTTCTCTTGGGGGGTGCTGCTGCTGCTGTTGCTGCTGTGCGCAGGACACGTGCGGGTCATTGAGGAACTGCTGCGTTCGGGAGCCGATATTAACGCGGCGGATAAGTATGGAGTACGTCTCCTTCCTGAACCGCTGCTGCGCAGTGGCTTTCTCCTGTCCTCTTGCTGCTGCTGCTGCCCTTTCGTCTTGTCTCTTTTCCTCTTCTTTGTCGCTGCTGCGTGTGCGACGTGTCCTCTTCCTCCTGCTGTTCCTCCTGCTGCTGTTGCTGCTGCTCCTCCGACGTCTACGCCGTGCGCGGCCTGCGCCGTGCCCGGCCTGCGCCGTGCCACCTTTCTCAAGTCAGGAAGAAGAGGGGAAAGGCGAAGGAAGAGAAAAGAGAGAAAGTATGTGCTGGCTGTCACAGACACACAGAATAAGGATATGTGCTGGCCAGCACACACAAAGAATAGGGATATGTGCTGGCTGTCACAGACACAGACGCCGGTGAAAAGACGCTGTCGTGTTGCTGCTCCCGTATGCTGCCTGCTGCTGCTGCTCCTTCTTTGGCTGCTGCTTCAAAGAGTCGCCCGCGGACGTTGCCGTCCCTCTCTCGACCGAAGAGCTGCATTTCTTCTCCACACACACATTCACATACATAAATACGTATGTACACATATATATACATACATATACACATACATGTATACATACATGCGTTTACATACACATATGTGTACATATAAGAAAAACACGTACGTGTGTGTATGTATGTGTCTGTATGTGTGTACGCATATAGATATACATATATATGTATATATTTATATGTGTGTGTATGCAAACGCAGACATATATATATATATATATGTATGCGTATGTCTGTGTATATACATATATATGTTTATACATGTGTGTATATACATACATATATATATATATATGTATGTGTACGTATGTGTGTATACAGAGAGAGAGACAGATGGAGTTTTGAAGATGCGGAAGATGTTAGGAGTGACGGAAATGTCTCTGGAATGATGTGTGCTGCTGCTGCTGTTTTTCTTCTAGCGAACACCCCTTTTGAAGGCCGTTGCTGCGAGCAGAGAAGCAGCAGTGGAATTTCTTGTGGACCGCGGGGCAGAACTGTCGGTGAGAGTCCATTTTCTTTTCCTCCTTTTATCTCTCGCAGGGGCAACGACGACAATTCCATACTAGCAGCATGTGTTCTTCTACGTACTTACATATATATATATGTATATATATATATATATATGTCTCACATATAGATAGAGAGATACAGAGAAGGCAAATGTATTACGCCTCTACGTAGTCATATATATATATATATACATATGTGTATATACGCGTAGCATATACATATAGAGAGAGAGGTAAGACACGTATTTGATCGTCCTGGGAATGTCCATATTTGCAGACACATATATAGAGAGAAGGCAAGTGTATTGGTTAAGGTGGTCATGTGCATATATGTATATCTATGTGTAGGACATAGAGAGAGAGAATAGAAGAAAATGTTTGATTCCCCTGCATATGTATAAGTAGGAATATGTGTGTGTCTGCGGCGAAGAATGACAACTTCTGCTCATTTGGCCATCGCCAGTTTCTTCAGAAATTTCCTCGACTCACTGCAAAACGCCCCTCATCTCTCCCCGTCTCCTCCCCACTTTCTTTCCACCCGTCTCTTTGCTGCTGACGCTGTGCTGCCTCGACCGCGGCCTCCGCTGCTTTGCTGCTGCTACTCCTCCTTCCACTGCTGCTGCTGCTTTCACTGCCGCTGCTGCTTTCACTGCTGCTGCTGCCTCCACTGCTGCTGCTGCTCCCACTGCTGCTGCTGCCTCCACTGCTGCTGCTGCTCCCACTGCTGCTGCTGCTCCCACTGCTGCTGCTGCCTCCACTGCTGCTGCTGCTTTCACTGCTGCTGCTGCTGCTTCCACTGGTGTTGCAGGGACGGGAGAAATTTACGGGAGATAACGCTCTGCACCTGGCGGTGGTAGGTGATAGACACACAGAGCGAGACAGAGACGGCACAGGGCAGTCGCATCAGAACACACTTTGCTGCCTCGCTGAGAAGGATAAGAGGAGCCCCTCGCCCGGGAGAAGGGCTCCGTCAGAAAAGCAGGAAAGCCACACAAATGAGAGAGAAGGAGACGGGGAGAGCGACGGTGAGTCAGCGAAGAAGACTCCGAGGCAGAAGTTGCTGGCGTCGCGAAGAGAAGTGCAGCAGATTTGCCCGAGACACGAACAGCAGAAACCGCGGGAGACGGGGAGACACGGCGAGACAGGCAGTGAAGGAGGGAGACGGAGACACGGAGACAGGGAGACGGAGACAGGGAGACGGGGGAGGGGACGACGGTCGAGAAGTTCGTGGGGGTCGGGGGCGATCCGTCGGTGTCTCACGCAGGGACTCCCTTTTTCATTTTCCAGCAAGAAAGGACGGGGTTTGCTGGCGTCTCCCATCATTTTCAAGCGACTCCTATTCCCATGTTGAGGTGTAGCCGCATTTCTATGAATTCATCGAGACGAGGATGAAGTAGTAGTCTTTTCCGGCCTCCGTCCGTCTCTCCGTCCTTCTACATACCTATACTCTATGAATTATATCATATATATATATATGTATGTGTACGTATGAATAGGATACAACTACGTATACACATATAAATGTGCAAATCTATACCCGATAGAATATATCTACCTGCACACAGTCGTCTAAATGTACTCTATATATATATGTGTCTGTTTATATACGTATATGTGTGCTGTAGGGATGGCCGATAGAATCTCAATATCTACGCACAGTCGACTAAAATTCCTCTCTTTCTACATATATATATGTAGGTACGTATATATAAGACACATATATATGTGTGTTTCTATACATATGTTTGCTATAGGGATAGCCGATAGAATATGTCTACCTACACGCAGTCGACTAAACTATCTCTGTATATATATGTATGTGTATACGTATAAGTAATATACGCGTATATAGAGAGAGATCCATAGATATAGATGTATGGGTATTGTAGGGACATAGCCGATGCAAGAAGTGTCTCCTGCGTGTCTACATTTCTTACTTTCTCTGCTTCGTAATAAGCCAGGAAAATGTGTCTCCTATCTATATGTGTGCATATATGTACATATGTAAAAGTATATACAAACAAAGACGCGTAGACGATAGAATGACTACCGACGTTTATAGTCCGTTTCATCCATCTAAAGACAGACGGACGTTTCCCACATATAAATATGTAATTTTGAATATACATACGTGTAAGTGCGTATGTTCATCTATACATATACGTCCCCATATATGTGTGTGAAGGATAGGAGTAGTAGAGACGGAAAGGTCGGTTTGCTGCTGCGATACTTGCTACATGTATACACATATGTACGTGTACATATGTGTGGGGAAGTCTACGTCTAAATATATGTATATGGGTGTGTGAAGGATAGTAGTAGAAGAGACGGGAAGGTCGGGTCGGTGGGGGGCAGTAAGCGCGAGGGGAAGACGTGGCTTCCTCTGTGTTGACGCGCCGGTGTATGTGTGTAAGTTTGTATGGGGAGGGAAAGGAGAGAACAGAGAAAAGGGTGAAGCATCTGTTTTGCCAGCTAATGTCAGAAAAGGAGAGTCGAAGAAACTTGCTACTTTTCTGTGGTACGTTCGTGGAGAGCGGCACCGCGATGCGGACCGCTCGTCTGCTCGAGAGACAGTCTGAGACAGCGCAGCAGCAGCAACAGCAGCAGCAAACAGCCGTGGCAGAGGGCAGGCGTCGGGGCAACAGCAGAAAGAAAGACAGAGGAGAGCACGTGCCTAGAGAGATGGCAGCAAAAGCGGAAAGGTGTCTCGTGTCTGCGTGACAAGTTCTTCTTCTCCCCGCTGCTGCTGCTGCAGGGGGAGGAGGAGGAGATGCGAGGGGGTATTCTGTACACGCCTTCTCGGCCCACTGCTGCTGCTGAAACTCCTGCTGCTGCCGCTCCCGCTGCTGCCGCTCCTGCCAGGCGTCTTGCTGCTGCTGCTCCTTAGGTTCTTCTGTCGCCACTGTTGCGGCTGCTCCCCTGCGCTCTCCTGCCATCTGTCGCGGGGTCCTGCGACTCGCGGTCTTTGCTGCTGCTGCTTCCTCCTGCTGCTTCCTCCTGCTGCTTCCTCCTGCTGCTTCCTCCTGCTGCTTCCTCCTGCTGCTTCCTCCTGCTGCTTCCTCCTGCTGCTTCCTCCTGCTTCTCGTGCTCTAACTACTACGATTGCTGCTCGCGCTCTCTAGTGCTGCTTCCTACTGCTGCTGCTCCTGTTGGTGCTCCTGCTGGTCCCGCTCCAGGTCGTGTTGCTGCTTGCGCTTTCTGCTGCTCCATTTGTGTTGCTGGCCCAGCTGTTGTTTTTGGTGTAACGCTACAGCCGGTTTTGTTGCGCATCTGCTGCCTCGGTTGCTCCTGCATGCGGTCGCATCCTTTTGCTGCATCTGCCACTTCAGTTCTCCTGCGTGCTTTGGTACTGCTGTTGCTGCTGCTGCTGTTGCTGCTGCTGCTGTTGCTGCTGGTGAATTTGGGCAGTGCGTTATGTTGTGGGGTCCTCGTCACTGCGGAAGGTGTCGGGCAACTGCGGCTGCTGTGTCTTCTACCCCTGCGACCGCTGCAGCCAACTTCTTGGTGTGGGGCAGTGGACTTCCTCTTGTTCTCTTCGAATCCGCGCGGCCCCGCGCCTGGGGCGGCTCAGGCAACAGCCGTTGCCTGCTGCTGCTTCTTCCTCCTTGCTCCTGCTTCTCCCTCCTCGCTCGTTTTCTCCTCTTTTCCCCTGCTGCTGCTGCTGCGTCTCCTGCTGCCTGTTGCGTCTTGACTACTGCTGTGAGCGCGCCGCTCGTCTGCTGCTGCTGCTGCAGCTGCCTGCGGCTGTCTCTTTTCTTCCGTCTCCTCTTCCTGTTGCTGCCGCAGCCCTTTGTAGACAGCAGGTAGAGAAGTGAATTATCCGTCAATTTTTGCTGACGAAGTCACACCATTGGAGACGCAGTTCTCATGGTCCCTGCAGACGCTGTCTCCCTCCTTGTAGCTCCACATGTATTTGTGTGGAAGTGTATTTCTTTCTGCAGACAGAAGATCTTTCTCTTTTGAATCTTCATGCATGTTCTTCACTTCTTCGTGCCACAACAAGTCTCGTCTCCTGCTCTCTTTTTATCGCTTTTGATAAATTTCTTCGTAAACTCGCGTTGTGCCACTAACGTTCTCCGTAACATATCCACATCTTGGTACACTCCAAGATATATATGTATTAATATGTGTGTACACATATAAATACATGTAAGTTTGTATATTAATAACTTCGTACGCAATCGTTGCTCGTATGCGTATGTATATGTATACATGACTTCGTACGCAGGTATTGCTCGTATCAGTTAACCTATATGTATACACATATATATGTCTGACTTCATATGCAGTTATTCCTCGTATTAACATATATATATATATATATATATGTCTATTTATATAGTGACTTCATAGACATTCATTCTTCTGTGACTTTCTCCTGATTTTTCATCCGAATTACTGCTCTTTTTTTACTGCGTAGGTGCGTCTACGAATGTTCTGAGCATGCACTTACACATACATATATAGATATATATGCGTATATTTATATTTGTCTATTGACTTCATCGAAAATCATATCTCTCTCATTTTCTGTTTGCTTGGATGGCTGAATCACTGCGCCTTTTTACTGGGTGTGTGGGCGCGAGTACGAAGAATCTGCTGCTCTGTTGCCGAAGCGAAGCGCCTCGGAATATAATTTCGAGAGTTTTTTCTAGAAGGACTCTATTTATACTACATGTATGTGTGTGTGTCAGCTTTCTCTTAAGCTCGCCATTCATTTGCAGACAAAATATGTCCGTCTGTGTGTATGTGTGTGCTGCTGCCCATCAGTCTGTCGACCAGCGTATACATGTGTGGATGCACAAATATCGGGGGGAAGTCCACGTTTTTCCTTAAAAAAGCAAATGTGTGTCTGTTCCTGTGTCTACATCTGTCACGGCGGCATCTAGGTCTCCTTTTCTCCAATAAATTTGACCTGCACATTTATATGTGTGTTGTGCAAAAAGAGAGACACAGAAGGAGACGAGGGAGACACAGAGGCGGTTTTTGTAGGAGACGCGGGTGTGAGCAGCAGCGCTGTGCACCACTGTGCACCTCTGCGCAGAGACTCTCTTTTGAAGATCAAAAGTCGACACATTCCCTTCTTTCTCCAGGAGGGGAAGTGCATCGGCCGATGCCTCCCATTTGTTCGAGAAACGGACACACACGCATACATACAGAGACAGAAAGGGCGGAAGAGAAACGGCTGCGGAGGAGGCCCACGAGACGGGCAGCAGGGAAGCGCGAAACGAACGGAGAGACACAGACAGAAATGGAGACGGGGGGGGGAAAAACCAAACAGGGGAAGAGAACAGAAAAGAAAAGAGGGAACTGCCCCTTCTCCCGTGCACACAGGGGGAAAGCAAAACAGAAGAACAGCAAAGACATAGCCAAGAAGAAAGGGGAAACCCGTCTCTTGTTGAAGGCGTGAATACGGCGTCTTGCTGCTGCTCTCCTACTCTCCTGCTGCTCTTCATTTCTCCTGCTGCTCTTCATTTCTCCTGCTGCTCTTCATTTCTCCTGCTGCTCTTCATTTCTCCTGCTGCTCTTCATTTCTCCTGCTGCTCTTCATTTCTCCTGCTGCTCTTCATTTCTCCTGCTGCTCCTCATTTCTCCTGCTGCTCTTCATTTCTCCTGCTGCTCCTCATTTCTCCTGCTGCTGTCCTCTCCTGCTGCTCCTCCTTTCTGCTGCTGCTTTCCTTCCTTCCTGCTGCTCTCCTTCTCTCCTGCTGCTCTTCATTTCTCCTGCTGCTGTTCTTTTCTGTCGCTGCTGTTCTTTCTTCCTGCTGCTGTCCTTTTCTCCTGCCGCTCTTCTTCTTCCCTGTTGCCCTCCTTTCTCCCTGCTACTTTTCATCCTCTTCGCCGCTTTCCTTTCTTCTTGCTGCTTCACTTTCCTCTTGCTACTTTCCTCTCCCGCTTGCCACTTTTTCTCCTTCGTGCTGCTCTCCTCTTTTCCTGCTGCTTTCTTTCTTCTCGTTACTTTCCTCTTCCCCTTTGCCTCGCCCTCCTCGTGTGTGTACGCGTGTGTGGGAGGCGTACGCGTATAAAATTTCCACATTTGCGTCGTATGTGTACGCGTACGACGTAACGTCTGCCCGCGGCTTCCCTGGCCCGCTGGGGGCTGCTGTAGTAGCGCCGCGCAGGTTGCTTTGGGCCCTGCTGCTGCTTCGTTTTCGACCAAGAAAGAGAAGAGGAACGTGTCTCCTTGAGAGAGGATGGTGAACGAGAAAAAATAATTGTCGTGCAGTGGCCGGGCGGCTGGGCGGCGTTTCCCGTTCACGTATTAACGGGGAGGAATTTGGGGTTTGTTTTCTTCACTTTTCTCGCCCGCTCGTAGTCAATTTTCTCGACAGCTAACGAGGCGTTTACACATAGCGTATATGTGTATATATATAAATATAGCACATGTATATACGCGGGATTCACGCGCCCGTCTATTTGTAGAGATAAGTCTATTTTTGATGTACTATATCGGCGGCATAGAGATGCGGACAGCACTGTATTCCCCCGGTCGTCCTTTCTCTCGCTTCTCCATTACTTTTTCTCCGTATTTAAGCAGACACACCCACATTCACCTACACGTAGATATACATATATATAACATATGTATGTGTTTCATGTCATACCTACATATATGTATATAATTTGTGTACATATATCTCTGTGGCATGCCATACCTATACATATATATATGTATATATATATAGTATCTGTATACGTGTCTCTGTATCACTCTATACCTACATATATATATATATATTATCTGTGTATATAAGGCTGTGGCATGCTATACCTGTATATGTAATACCTGTATATATCTATAGCATCCTATACGTCTATTTATTTATATATATAAGTCATGTGTATGTCTGTGTGTCTCGTTGTTTTTGTGGCATTACTGGCGCGTGCTGCCACAGTCTTGGCAGAGAGTCTTTTACTTGGGAGTCCTGTTGTAGTTCTAAGGTGGTTTTATATTCTTCTTTTTACGCGTCGTCTTCTTCCCTCCATCACCCACTTTTATTTGCTGCGTATATCTTCACCTTTTTCCCCCGGCCTCCCTGGGCACGGCTGATTCTCGACGCGCGTTTGTAGGGAGGTGGTACGGCGCTCGTGTAGTTGTCGGGACAAAGTTCAAAATTTATCAGAGTTGCCCACATTATTTGCTATTCTCTTCTCCCCTCCTTTTTCATTTTCTTCTTCTTTCCCGTTTTACTCTCTTCTTCTTCTCCTTTCTTCTATCTGGTCTTCTACTTGCTCGGGGCCCATCACCTGTGCCCCCCCCCCCCCCGGTTATTTCTCTCGTCCTTCCTGTCTCTCAAGAGATGGCAGTGAAACTTTCTGTCTCGTACAACGCAGGACCGGCCTTTTTCCCTTGTGCGTGTCTGTTTTCGTCATCCTCGCCTTCAATTTCTCTATTCTTCTTGTGTCTCTCTCTCTATTATATGTCATATATATGCATATGAGCGTCGCTGTCTGTGGGCGTGTTTGTGTATAGACGTGTGTGTGTGTGTGTTTGCGTAGGTTCTGCGCGTCAAAGTGAGTGACTGCGCCCTATTTTTGTTGTCTTCTTGGTGTACGCAGAATGCAGAGCACGCAGATATTTGCCTGCTGTTAATGAAGAAGAAGCCCGAGTTGAAATTTCAAAAAAACAAGGCAAGCAAAGAGAAGAGTCATCTAGGCTGCTCTGTCCGACGTTGCGCTTCTGTGGGCACCTATGTGTATATATATGTATGCGTGCTGCTGCGATGCGGCTCACTCGCACGCGCGTCGGCGGTGCTCTCTGTCTTTCGTCGTTTCAAATTTTTGAGCATTTGTCGAAACTGCACCTGGTGCAGCTGGCCCTGCTAAAGATGACGCCGCGGCCGCTGTTGTCCTGCAAGGTACTGCTGTCTCCCTGTTGCTGCGTTTCTCGCTAATGCTGACATTCTTTCTCTTTCTCCTGTTGCTGCCGTTGCTCCCCTTCCCGCTGTCTAACAACGTAAGCAAATGGGAGATTCTTCTTTTCCTATCTTATGTGGATGGAATAGGCTTACACGTACCTGTACGGGAGTCACTTTAACTGCATACGGGATATCTTGCTTGAGCGTCAAGTTCCTTGGATATATATATATATATTTATACGTGTATACATGTGTGTGTCTGTAAGATGTACTTGCAATTACATACATATATACGTATGTGCGTGTCTGTACCTGTGCTTATATTTATGTGTCAATGAAACGTAGGGCGGTCTGAAGCCTGTGGATGTCGTGTGGGTGAATTTGCCGGAGATGCATTTGATATGGGCTCCGGTAGAGGAGAAACGGAGAAGGTGTTCACAGACGACGCCGCCTCTGCTCAAGTGTGCGCGAGACACATGTGCGTGTGTAGCCTTCACGTTTGTGTGTCCTTTCTAGCGTCGAGAACGTCTGCAGAGGTCGTAGGGGAATGATTCTACGCACCAGAGTTTTCTACGCGCTCGTACGTAATTTGATGGGACGCCGAAAGAATTGTAGGCGAACCGGCTGTTACATAAACATCCTGTGCGCAGAATTCCCCACGGCTGTAGAGCGTCTGTTTTGTATCGCCCGGTGTACGTAGGAAGGCATCACGCCCTTTGAAGGTGGAAGAACAGCGTTTTTGAAGCATCTGGCGCTTCTTTATGAAGAAGAGGGAGTTGGACAAGGGAGTGGTGAAGAAGAGCAAGTGCGTGAAGACAACATAACAAATAGTTGAGGAAGTCTGAAAAGACTGGTGGCTGCAGGCGGCGGCGGCTCTTTTTCAATATGCGAGTGTTTGTAGTTGTTCGTTCGTGCGTACTTCTCTCTGCACTCTCAAAGGATGTTATTCTGTCCGCTCGCGCATCCCTGCTTCGTTAGGGAAGTGGGGCAACCTTTGATGTTTGTGGCTTAGTGGCGTTTGTTCGAACTTTTCTTTACAAATTTTTGTCTGTGGACGTCCGGCGGTAGTCCGTCAGACGTGGATCCACGCGTGGGTTTATGTGTATACGTTCCTTTGGCTTCCTACTTCGTAAACAACGACCTCGCGCACGCGCGCTCTCGAGGAGTACCGAAGAAGTACCGGTCTGATGTCACCGTTTTCGACAACAAAAATTCCACACTGGGTGGGCTACTGGGCACGCGCGCACACGTGCCTTATCCGCCTGTGGCTTCAGAGGAATGACACGGCTACGCCACACGCCGAAAGTAGACAGGCATGTTGGACTCAATTTGGTGTCATCTGGGTGAAAAAACTCCTGACCCGTGAGCCCACGTCAAATATCTAGCGAGGAGCCGGTGCGGTCGCGTCGGTCGTTTTGATTTTTCTGTTAAGCCGCGTTGCAAATTCCACAGACGTGCGGTTTACTCTTACCGTACACTGCAATGCAATCACCTTCACCCAGACTTGATACTCGAGAAGGGATTTTTAGTTGTCCTTGTGCATGCGGACATCGGTTGTAGGCACGACAGTCGGTCCTTTGTTTTCCCGCACATTCCTCGGTGTATATATAGGCGTGTGGACAACGGAAGAGTGTGCAGCGTTTCTGTGTCTGCTCACCTACGTGTCTGACCGTGGTGCGATCCCGCAGAATTCCACCAAACGAGTCGTGAGACGCACACTGCCGCATCTTCACGCACACAATGCAGGATAGAAAGATAAGGACGGAGGTACACATCTCCATTCGTATAATGAATAGACAGGCTTAGCTGTGTATAAAAGTAAAGCAGAACAGGAGATAATAAATGTATATCCATATTTTTGTGTAAGAGGACACAGAAACAGGTAAACTCTTATGGGTAAGAGTTGCCACCGCACCGGCAACTCATACTTGCACTGCAGTAAAACGGCAGAAGCAGAACCGTAGCTTCACGGGAACGAGGAAAACACTATCTTTTTGCTTCACTACGTTGGTCACACCGTATAGAGCCCACGAGGTGCTAAGGTACCAGTATTCGCCCTCCGCCTTGTGTATGTTCTCCAGGCCTGCAAGCCTCCGACGTACAGCAGGACGGGCGTATACGAATGCCATAAAAACACGTGTCTGCACCTGGACAGGGAAATTTCACGTAGAAAACGCGTGAGGACGTAATTTGATATTCCTCTCTCACACGCTTCTGAGCAACTGCACATATATGGCGGCGCTGTGTATGCAGCTATGTCTGTCCCTGCTACACTCTACCATCCAGAACCCGTGTGAATCTCCCTGCTCGTGGTGGATCAGTTCAAAAACACGGTCTCACTAGAAGTACCCTCTATGTGTGCTGCCCACCAGTTGCCCCATCACAGTCACCCCGCTAATAGTTTGTGTCCAAGTACCCGTTAGCAGTGTCGGCACCGAAATTTGTGCGTTGTGACCTCCTGATGCTGTCAGAAAGCTACTAGTACTATTATTATTGCAAAGCTGTGCGGACAAGCCTGACCTGTTGGCGCAGTGGACCTGTTTAGAAAAAAACAACAGTTCCAACAGAACGCAGTCGCTTATAGAAGCACTCTAGTCGGTACACAATTGTCAACATCCTGTTTCTTCGCGTGCTACTTTCAATTTAACTTTCAGTCCACTAATTGTTGTTGCGGCCTATGTCAACAAGCTCGTCCACCGTCATTTCCTCCCTTCGACCATCTCGCCTTATTGTTGGGTATGCCACTTGCGTCGTTGGTGAGCTGATCTCCCGTACTGTGTAAATCATCAGCTTGTCCTATGAGTGGAATGCTTCCTCTTCTGTGTATCCTTGTTAGCGACTGCAAGGAATGAAGAGAAAAAAAAATCATTATTGCGATCCTGTCCCTATCGCGGATGTGCTCGTGCCTGAACCTAGCCGTGTTATTCGAATATTTCTTGTGCGGTTAAAGCGTAGTTTACTTAATGAGAATACCCGTGACCAAAGCTGCATAGGGGTCCGCGTGCTGTCGTAGAATAGGGAACAGCTGTAGTATGCATGACATGCCGACTATCCCTTCTTCGGAATGCTGTTTCCGCGCAGACCTCGTTTGCCTCCTTGCTGCTACGCTTAGGATTTCGTATTGTTCCAGCATTGTGTATTTAGTTGAAACGCAGGCTCCGCCGTGAACAACCCCCTGTCTATGCATTTAACGCCCGTCACCTTAGCCAACGTACACAGCTTCTTTCCAGCAGCTGCGGAAACAGTCTACACTGACGACAACGAAGCCCCAAGGACACGGTGTAGGTCTGTCCACCAACTTTGCTTCCTTCGTGTGGGGCCGTCAGGAGGAAAAAAAACTAGTGAATACTAACTTGTCGCATCCAAGAAGACACTACGCCGCAGAACTCTATGGTACGCAGCCTCTTGCCGTACTTTAAATACTAATTGCTCTTGTGGGGTGTGTTCCAGCATGTTCCAACTCAACGACCACATATCCATGCCCGAGCGCCACGGCGGGCTGCACCGGAAAAGTGGCCGTGGCTGGATTTCCGACATGCTGCGGTAACTTACTTATAGTTTTCTCCTTGTGCTTGCGCGCGATACATACGCACCAGGAAGGAGAGAGATCTGATGAGCCTGCTGCGTGCACACACAACGTAGTGTAGAGACCGGCAAACGGACAGAGAGATGACGGGACGGTTAGTGCACTCTCTTTTCGGACTCTTTCCTCCTGGTTAAACATGAACTATTCGCCCTTTTTATTGAACCCACTAGTACAGGCCCACGCACATGGTTTAGAGGTTTTCAATGCGTCATGCACGTGTGTTCACAAACCATACACACACTGCAACTTCCTTTCAACCTTCGTGCAGGAAACATCGTAATATGACCTCAGCTGTGTGTCTCGTAACATGTGAAGTAAACAGCCCATCTTCTTCCAAAGGATTACGTCTGTCTGCGAAGCTAGACAATGGGAATGTCGCAAGGCGTCGTCAAACTGCAGAGAATCTTGGTAATGTGGTGCCATCATATGTGTTTTTTAAGTGTGAAATAACCACCATTTCTGTTTCGAAACAGTTACATTTCTTCGCAGACGTACACTCTATTCCAGGCAGCGCGCCTGCTCAAGGTACGCGATTCATGATCTTTTTTCTCCTTCTTCGGGAAGGGCCGGTCAATTCTGCTGTCGCACTTGTTGCCTCCATAAGCCCGCCACGACATACTCCGCCGCAGGCAGCGGACAAATGCAGCCCCACCTGGAGGGACACACGCTGCGAATACTTAGTCGAAAAGTCACCTGGCAAATTCCTACGGACACACAGGCAGTGAAAATTGGAGCCTCGTGCATGCGTGCGCTTGTGCAGTGGACAAACTGTCCCTTGTCCTTGTTCCCTTGGGTGAACCTGTCGTGTCGGGTTTCGCGAGCCTTTATCCGCAGTACACATACAGAGCCGTGACCGTGACCTACGGTACCCACCTCCAGACACGGAAGCATATTTTTGCAGTGAGTACACACACAGTTCATGGCATATATTTAGGCCTTGCAATGATAGGCTGAAAAAATGGAAGCATGGACAGGTGGTCGCAGCCCCACCATGACAGGCTGTACCTTCAGGGAGGTACTAAAAAACGACGGGTGCTCGCAACCAACAGAACGACCCAAATTTTCGCTCTTGAAGGAAAATCTTGCCTCAGTGCTTCAAGCACCGAGCTCGAGTCGACTTTCCACTAAAGTGCGTCCTCTAGGCAGCGAAGGACCTCTCGACTGTTGCCATTCGCCGTCTCTTGCAGAAAGTAGACACAGATTAATTTTGCGAGACTTTCGTTCGTGTTCAGAGCCCTCGTCAAAATGCTGGGATCGTGTCAACCTTGATTGCGATACTCTTGCGCTGAGTGATTCAAAGTGTTCCGCTTTTGCACGTGGGGATGAACAAGGCACACTGAAGACGGAGCACGCAAGTGGTTCTGTCATTCGCCCTCCATTCGTCCACAATGGGCGGCTCCGTCGCTCTTTCGATAGTCTTCAAACCGCGGAAACTGTCGAAAAAGCAAAAAGCCGCTGCCTTTACACGGTCTCACCTAAATCGGACAATCGACCCAGCTTGTGGTGCACAGAGGCGGAAGTACTCACCGGCGACGTTGTCTCCCATGAAGAATCGCTGGTCGTTCAAGACCGTAGTGGTAGGCGCCATATATGGTGGTGGAGCACTAGATCCGGACACGAAGATTGGCATACATGGAAGTCGAGTGTATGGACATAATCGACATTGTCTTACACGTGCGTTTGCACACACATGTCGGTACCAGTCTACCATATCGTCATAGACTGAAAGGCCTTCGTACGCTGTGCGGCCAGGGGACGCACCTACTCACGTGCACAAAGGCATACCGTGGAATTCACAAATATCTATGAGACCCTCGAAGGGGGCTATATAGCGCTTATGTATATCTACGCACACACGCACGTATACAGGTTCCCACAAGTACAGACCAAAATCGTACGTGACAGTGTTTTGCCAACGACGCGATGGAGCTACTGCAACGGAAGAAAGTTGAGCACTTGTTTAAGACCTTCCCTGTCAGGCGGGCCTTCTCCGCAGCACACGCGGATGTCCCTACTAGAGAAGGGCTTTTCAGGAGAAAGGAGGAGGGCACTGCATTACACGGAGAAACTCAAAGCAAACAACGGACTGGGGCAGCACGAATTGCTGAGCGACGCGCTACACCTGAGTTTATATTCGCCGTTCCGTCAACATCGAGCTTGTATTCACCTGTGATATTCATTGATGAACAACCTGCCTAACCCATCTCTTTGTGGACAGGACCGAATTTGTGTTCGTGGAGGAATCCGCGGATCACAAGCCCTTGGGAGGAACTGGTGAAGGTGAAGACCGCCGTAGGTCATGGCATAGACGAAAAACTTGATGTTGATTCGCCAGGTTTTTTTGACGCGAAGTACCTGCTAGGCAAATACTTACGAGGTAAGCACGTAGTGTCTGCAGAGCTCCCAAGTCTGAAGAGCATTCGCTCGCCGCACATTGTCCTTTTCAGGTAGGTTTTATCGCAAAGTGACATCTGCGCGACTTCTCAGGTCTCCACCGGTTGAACAGAAGAAGCGATGGGAGTCGAAGCGCCTAGCTTGTCTGGATTCCGGTCGTAGTTCTATGTGGGCCTGTGTACGTGTATATGTATACAAATACATATATGGGTAGATACATGGACAGACGGACGGACATACACGGATATACGGATGTCTATATACCACCGACAACGAGTTTCCTCAACAGATGTGTTGAGGACTCTCTTGGTGAATGCACCTTCAGAGACGAATCCACCTTCGATTGACAGGAAGATCCCTGTCAAGAAGCCCGACTTCTGCTCAAGTCGCTCCGTGGGCCATGTCCACGCGGATTCTTCGAAATCTCTCGACGCGTCCCCCCTTGTGAGACCGATGTCCAACGGCATGAAGTTCACCGACGAAAAAGATAAATCGCACTTATTATGCTCCGTAGCGACTGGTGTGCTCGGAAAGTCCGGCAATGCAGAGAACTACGGCGTGAGAGTTTTAAATGGGGTCCTGCATGAAATCACGAAGCCTGTTCGAAAGGAAGATCCTGATGTTTATAGCAAGAATTCGCTGAGCGGCCGACTGACATCCGCGTTCCTCCGGCCGCAAGCCTGTAGCGAAAAGGATGCTGCATATAGTCGAGCATGCACACACACAAACGACGGTACAGGAACCACCGATCTTAAGAGACCGGTTGACCATCCACACTCAGGGCAGCTGAGGGGGAACAACAATGAGTGGAACAATGGCACTTTCAGAAGAGTGGGAGAGAGACTTGGAACTTCGCGAAAAATAAATTCTGCCATAGGATTCAGAATACCAAAGAGTGTGGACGTCTCAAAAATCAGCAGGGATACATCCGTTTCGACAAACCAAACGGATTCTCATAAGTGTGTCTCCGGTTTCCTCAACAGTAACATGTACAAATCACCGTTCGAGTCCCTAAAAGCGCGTCTTCGCCGACGGCGTTCTGGCGACGCAGAGACACCATTACTCGCGGATGGATCCGCCTTGGTATCTGCAACCCCAGAAAAAAACTGTGGCGTGTCCGAAGCTCCACCGAAGGGCACAGCAATCAGTCGAACGTTGAATCCCTCAAGTGTAAACGACGACGTGAGGCAACAGCGTGCTCCTGTCCCGATGTTGAGTATAGCGGGCAGATCATTGCATGGAACGTACGGGAGGAGCTGTCGAAGGATGAGCGCCGTTACAAAATCCAGCTCTCCATTGAAGAGTTCCTTCCACTTGAAATTCGTGGAGCAGTACACAGACGAGGTTGTGGACGAAAAAGTACAAAGCTGCAGGAGCGCAGGAGCCAATCGAAAAGGGGCACGAGCCCAAATGATGTGTGTGGACAGAAATGCGAAACAACTGAGAACCAAATGTGTAGTAAAGACGCGTCAAGTGCTTAACGCAAACCACACAAAACTGAAGGAGTCTCCGGAGTGTAGAGAGGATGCTCTATCTGCAATGGAAAGAGTTTCGTCGTTATCTCGAAAGTACCAAGCAGGTAAGTGGCTGAGGTACAAGAACGTTGCAGTGGAGCCCAGCCTAGCCGCACCGTGTCAATCAAAAACGTATCTGCTTTACTAGCTTGTAAACAAGAGGTGGCTACACAATGGCTTCTCCAGTCTCTGTAAAATCCCAGGCTGGCGAGCTGCATGTTTTTTACGAGAGGACCACGGTAGATTTGCCATGCACGCTTGCAAGAACGTGCTGAAACACGCCTGAAACTCAAACAGGAACGCGAATTGATCGATGAAAGGTCATGTCTTAAAAAGCAGTGCTGCCTCTCTTCGAGGGCTCTGTCACCGCTTCAGTGTGGCAGTCGTGTAGTCAAAAGAATGTTGAGCTTGAAGCCACACATAAAGAGTCACCGCACTGCCTCTGCGTACAGGGGAGAAATTTGTCACGCCGGCGCCGTCGTGCACTCCTGCTGCGTCTTCGTCGAGTGAGGGGTGTGAGGCCGAACGAGGGGACGGCCCAACTACGGTGAAGCAGCTGCAGAGCATTGCAGGAGGCACGAGTGGTCTTGATCCCCAGCGCCACGCGCAGGCAGGGCAACAAAATGCCGTTTGGATGGGAGATTTGAACGGAAAAAGGTTACCCAGAAAGGCGGAGGACACAGACCACTGTTCGGCCAGGCATAGCGAAAGGCTCGACGAAGCCGTTGCTAGGAACCCGCATCAAAGGCCCAAAGCGGATGCGCTTCCGCTCGTCGCAAAGCCGACCGACGTTAAAAACTCAGCCTGTCGGGTTATGGACAGGTGGTGGCTAAAAGTAAGAGGGGCTGGAGCGCAGTGTGGAAGAGAGCGGGGGACTGGTTCTGTAGCGGCCAAAATTTGCATCACGAAAGGATTAACGACTCGCATTGCAAGACGTTAATCCAAGTCAGGATTGATTATCGCTAAACGGATTGCGCACAATTATGTCAACGCAGCACGAATGGGGGTGAGAGTGTCCGATTTTTGCATTTGAAACATGCTGCACTTTGAACTTCCTCAGGTTCGAAAAAGAATGCGACTTCACTACCTGCGGGATTTCCTTCCTCGGTTTCAGGCCCAAATGCACAAGAAGGTACGCCGATACAGAATAATAGCACACCTATGATAAAATATGTATAACTTCAGCAGTGCTTCTGGGTAGTACCTGACGAAGAACTAGGAAGAACGCCGAATAGTCTGCGACTGTGGTCAGAGATACAGCGTATGTGCTCCAGGACAAAAGTCACCCTAGCGTCGGGAAGCCGCACTCCGGCAATATTGATTGACACAGTGCCGAACAGACAAATTGGCGGATAGCATTTCGATTTTGCCTTCGTAACTTCAGCCATGGAACCGTCGATGTTTGTTGCAAATACAGGTCGTGGTAGCCTTTCGCCATCTAGAGGTGAATACCTGAGCTTACACCCTCAGCGTGGCGTTCAAGTTGCTTCCCTCGCTTACCGTTGTTCGCTTGGTTGACTCACATTGGATATTACCGTATACACAAATTGAACTTCGCGAAGAGTAGTCAGCTGAACTACGTCGAGTGCGCACGTTGTCCGCTACCGCGTCCTTGTGTGCCACAGCCTGTGGCCTCCGTACTCTTATTGCCTTGCTCTTTTAAAATGTGAAAAGGCCCCCTTTTTAGCCCAGCGGCTTCGTGTAGTTATGCTGTTTGAGTCACCACGTTGTCTCCCTTTCGTCCTACTCGTCAACGCGCCGAGCAGCTTCTTGAAAGGCGGCGGCAAGCTCTCCTGCAAGAGGCGCAAGTGGATCCACACCAGCGGCTGAAACAGATTCTGCAGAATCAGTCTCCATCGCCTAATCCGTTGCAACGTCTCACGCCCTTCTCTACGAGCATAGAGCTCAAAGACTGTTACGCCCCAAAAGCGGACACAACCGGTACATACGCACTTGCGTATACGAACGTTCTGCGTCTCTAAATATCATCTCAGATGAGGTGGAGGCCACTCAGTGCAAATATTCATCCCTGTTTCTCCTTCGCGCACTCAGCGCTTCGCTGCGACGTAGCCGATCGCCGCAACTTCGAAGAGACTGAATGCGCGTGCAACTCATCCACGCAGTACCCATCCATGCACGTCGCTGTTGTGAGAGAGAAAGTCATACGTTCATACGCTATCGACACACTGTTCTTCTGTGCCTGTGTGTAAAGGTGCTTTCCTGGCTAGAAGCCCTAACGCGCTGGCGCAGGGGGCCGAATTCAATTGCCCTTCCGATCATCTTTCGACAAAATCTGCAGATGCCGCCTCTCTGGTGACGTGTAAAGGCACCTCTCCCACACTGCAACCATGTACGGCCAGCCCTGCCCGTTCAGAACCCAGTTCAAACACCTCGACAGCACCGTTCTTGCAAGAGACGCACTGTTTAGTTGCCTCGCAGACTATTTCACCCAGTGAGTTGAAACCTGAAGAATGTACAGAACGCCTGTGCCCTCCTAAACAAGGGAGCTCTCGCGAACACTCAATGGCTGGAGTTACGCCGGTTGGCCCTGTGCAGTTAATGGCTTCCAAGAAGTCGGAGGAGAGTAGCGATAGTTGTTGTTCCATGCAAAATTTCTGCAGAAAAGAGTCTCCACAGCACAGACACGACAATAAGGTTCTTGACGCGGCCCAGCATAAGGAGGGAGCATCGACCGGCAGCCCTTCCCAGCTCACTGGAAGGCTTGAGACTTTGCCAAATATCCGACACACTCCAAATCCGAAAGCTCCCGCATTACTTGAGTATCAGACAACTCAGGGTTATAACAGTCAGACAGAAGGAAATTTGGTGTCGGTATCGGATTTAGAAAGTGTAGGAGGGCTTCTCCCCACTACGTTGAATAAACTGACTTTTTTGGCAGCCTGCAAATCAGAAGCTCTGCCGAATCCTCCAGATGAGGAGTCAACTTCTCACTGCTACGCCTCCGCAACAAGTGATCCTGCCGCGTCTCCCATTCTAGTACCTGTTGCTTCCTCCCATCTGAGTTCCACACGCCTTATTCCCCTCACTTCTCTGTCATCTGCTGTATCGCCTGTGGAATATGCCCACGCGTCTTCCCGGTGTTCAATACCTACTGCTTGTGACAAGCTGATCAGCTTCACAAGACCACCTTCGCTATGGTGCGAGGCCAAACTCAAGAAGGATAGCCACCTTCGCGCCCTTGACGCAACAGGTCACGTGCAGAACCCTTCCCCACCTCGAACTTCCTCACTATGTAGTGAACACAAAGTTTTGCGTTGTGCTGCTTCCTCCGCGGTCAACAACTCGCCACGCGCATGCTTCAGCGGTGACGCACTTCTCGGAGAATCCACTTCCTCATGTACGGAAATTCCTAACAGAAGCCCTAAATCCATACAGAAGCAACCGTATTTCAATGCAAGTCCTTTCCCACGAGGGTCCTCTTTGCACGAAGTTAGCAATCCGCCATCAAACTCACCGCGTCTGTCGTATAGGTGTGTACCAGCGACTGCTGCAAGGGAGAAGGAAACTGACCCTCCCGCACCCGTGGTGGCCGAAGGGAGTACCGATGAAGATACTGCGTCCGATCCCGGTTCTTGTACGTGGTTGACAGTGTGTGCCCCCAACAATACACCAGCGGCCGACAACTACGGAGAAAAAGAAAACAACAAAGTGGGAGAAGTTTCTCAGCTGAAGAGCAATCAGGAGAGCTGCACTGCTCCACCTACAAACTCCAGGGAAACTAACGATGATCTGCCCTCGTTGGTGAACGGTGAACTGCGGACCTCAGCAATACATATCCCCTGCACAACGGTTCCGACTTGCCCTGGCGTATCGGCATGCAAGCTGATTTTTAGTGGCACTTGTGTATCAGCAGCTTCTCCAACTGCTTGCTCCAAACAGGGGCGCGTTTGCAAAAGCGACAGTGAGAGAGTACCTTGCGGGGACGTATGCAAAACTACAGAACAAAGGCACGATAAAAATAATGCCGGCGGGGTTTGCTGCAAAAAGCACAGCGCAGAACAGGCTGCTGACGCGAAATCCGGCAGCAAGAAAGTCGACTCACCTTCCGTACTGCGACTTGACGTACGAACGCTAGGTGCTGCTCTCGCAGACGCCAGTACGGCCCGTGACGACGCAGACCGAGCAGCACAGGCAGCCCTTACGCAGTCTGGCCCTTCGCTTTCAATTCCCTCATGGGAGAGTTTCAACGAAAAGCAGACTTCGAAGGACCTATCCGGGAGCTGGTACACGACAAATAAGTCGGTGGGGCAGGCTGTGTCTAAGTCGCTGCTAAGCAAGCAGCAGAAGAGTGGGTTCCAGGCGGTCTTGTGCACGCGGAAGACAGAAGACGTTGGTAATTGTGAGACACGAAAGGCGACGCTCCCCGTAGAATGCAGACGGTATTCTGGTTTAAGCGGCACGTCTACAATCGGTAAAGTCAGTGAAGATAATATTTTCGCAAAACCTTGTAGCGACCATTCGCTTTGTAACGGGCAACCCTCAATCAACTCTGTAAGAGATCCCCCCGTGCTCCCTACCGACGAGGTTACGCCCTGTGCTCTTTCCAGCACCCTTCTGCAGTCAAAGCGTACTGCTCATCGGACCTCCTCATCAGAGACAGCCCCTGCCTCAGCCTTGACAGAGCACGAGAGACATGGTCCACCTGAGAAGAACGATGTCTCTTGCGCTTTACGTTCTCTAAGCCGCTCTGAAGACGTCAAAGATACATGTTCGACTCATGTAAAAAATCCAGCACGTGCCGGGTCTGAAGAGCGCAGCGACCACACATCATCCGCTGATGGTGTATTATTATATTCGAGGCAGGTCCAATCAGTTTTCAAGAAACATTCTAGTCCACTCGAACAGGGAGCTCAGGACGTACATGCACAAAGTCAGCCGTGGGCCGCACATTCTCCAAAGCCTCCGCATGCACGATCCCAACAGGTGCCGACGTCTCTCGAACAAAGTGTTGGCACTAGTATTGGAAGTCAACTCCTGCCCAATCAGACGGTTTGTGTTGACTCCAAAGGCGACAGTGGAAACGCTGATGGCTCGTTGAGACATATTTTGCCGGGATGCCTGAACGAAGGAGAGGAACTCAGCAGTGTCCTACATGCGCCGCTAGCTTCCTCATTTGTAGTTGCCCTAGAAAAGAAACTTTTCTGCATACGTGCTCTCCTTCCGGAAGCAGGTCTTCCGTTGCCGAGCGCAAAGGCGTCCAAGGTAATGGACAACCACCATTCACCTGCAAAAGATAGCTGCGTCCTAACGAGCGCCAGCCCACATACGATCCGTGGAAATGCTGGCGGCGATAATGCAATGCTAGCCGGTCCTGGAGGAGAACGACGACCTCTTGAGCAAGCTGGAAAGACCCGCTATGAACTAATGCATAGCGGAGATACGCGCTTGCTAAATGAGGTGACGGCTAACACAGCGGCTGCAAGCCCCAGGAGTCCTGAGAATCAAAATTCAAGCTTCCTACGAGTGGAGTGTATGGGGTTCTCTTTTAGGGTCAACAGCGCTGAGACAGCCTTGCTCAGAGATCGTGCCGTAAGCAGGTACGAGGGACGTCCCTCTGACTGTCCCCCCACTGTTGGTGAGGGCGCTTCTTGTGGGCAGTCGGAATACTTGTCCGCATCCGACGGATCCTTTCGTAATATCCCTGAGAGTGCTTCAAGTCAAATTTTGTCCGTACCTACGGAACCCCTGGTGCTCACTTTAGCCGGCCACGAGCACGGCTGTGCGCTAAACAGCTTTGACCCCAACTGGCCTACACACGGACAACGGCCCCACCTGCACTTAACGCGCATGACTGACCTACAGCAAAAGCAGTGCGCTCTGATCACGGCGGTAATGAATGAAACGTCATTCCAAGCGCTGCCTGTGGGACTTGTTGACGCGAGAAACTCGCACCAACTAGCAGCACCGGTTACTACTGGCATTTTCGCGGATACCGTAGAGGAGTTGTCTTCAACCCACGCTTCGCAGAACTCTGGTGGCGCAGTGGCAGCCGAATCAGGACAGACGCCAGAAAGTGCAGAGCCTTCTCTCGTGCCTCACGTCTCTGGAACAATCAACCAGGTCGGCAGCTCGACATGTGTATCAACACATCGAATGGGTTTTGACCAGTGTGGTCGACGGCGACTAGGTGGTAGTTGCCAACTTGACCCTGTCTCTATTCAACCTGATATTCACCTACTGTATTCAAGCACCGGAGAGCAATTAACTCCACTAAAGGAGCGAGGGAACAACTGCAGCTTTTCTCAATCTCACGGCATCTCGTCTCTGTGTTACCTTCCGGAGAATTCACCAGCTCCAGAGCAACCTCGTTTACGGGAAGAAGCGCCACAAAACTGCAGCAGCGCAGACGTTCCCGCAGCCCAGCGACAGTCGAAAACTACGGTAGTAGCAACATCAAAAAAATGTTCCGTGGACAATCGCACAACCTGCAGCACTAGTGAACGACAGGCACACTCCTCCGACTGCTCAAGGGAGTGCGAGTCCGTTCCATTCCGAATCAAAGGTGAGTCGCTGTCCATTCGAAAAAAAAAAATTGCATCACCGCTTGAAGGCTGGAAATGATGCGCGGTACAGCGATGCGACACGAGGAGAAAGTAACCGAGCCTCTGAGACGAAAAAAAATGTTCCACTGTTTGTGCACGCCTCGCATTCACCACGTGGCGTTGCCATCCTTCATGCTGGAGCGCGTTATGCTGCCAGCTGTCCTGCTGAGTCCGTAATATCAGCCAGCTGCTTGGTATGGACAGACTCTCTAAGTGGTGCAGACGCCGTGTGTTGAAGTCTATATGAAAGTACAGAAGCTGGCAATCAGTCACCTTTAATGGAAGGCAGCAGAGACGGAGATGCGCGACTTGATCGTGGGCAGACACTCTAAGGAGCAGCAAGATCGGAGAACTCGTCAAAGTTCCCGGGAAAATGCTGCTTGTTTTTCGTCCGACTGGCATTCGTGTACTTCAGAAACAGAACCGCAGCAGCCGCATGCCACAGGGTGGGACGCAAAGGCTTCGTACTCTCCTTGTCTCGCTGGAAGTGAACAACAGGATGTGGGTCGTTGGCCTCGTACTCCGCGTGTCAATTCGAAGTTACAGCATTATGCTGGAAGAACAGGAGCCACTTTGGCGACCGTCTCCCAACGAAGGGTCGAGGCGCGGAGACAGCGGCTGAAGGAAATCACGATCAGGTAGCAGAGCAGACCAACACTGGAGCCTACAGCTTCACCTACAGTTCTCTCAAGTGAAGTGCCTTTGTATCCATGTATATACGTATTGACATTCTGGCAGTTATATTTTCACACAAACAGCACTCTATTGAGGCATGGTCCCCCTCTTTAGTCTTTCCACCTTACCATCGTGCATATTAGGTGCAAAGCCTATTCCGTCTCCGAAGGCTTACAGTGTACTGTTCATAATTCTACAGGTGGACATTCGCTGTGGGTCGTCGACGCGATAGTGGAGAGTCTTTTCACGCCACTACATCCCAACTTTCTCCCCGGTGTCGAACTCCCTCTCCAATCCCGAGCACTACCGTGCGTGTTAGGGTCTGCACACACTTTTCCCCTGTAGAGCAGCTCAAAATGTTTGAAAGCTCGAGTAGTCGTACTTGTAATGTATTATTCTCGTGTGTGTGTGTGTGTGTGTGTGT
>KL647296.1:3880766-3943043 GCA_000727475.1 Sarcocystis neurona
GTATGTATGTATGTATGTATGTGTGTATGTATGTATGTATTTGTTTAATATTACGCTGGAAGAAAGGAAGAAGGCACAGTCAGACAAGATTTAATAGAGGAGTAAACCTGCACCAGAGTCAGGACACGCTGGTGGAGGCGACGCGACTTCGTCTGCTTGTAGAGCGTGGTGCAAGTGGAAATACTTCTGGAGTAGTGTTGCTAGTGCTTACACGCGCTGGAAGTAAAATGTAGAGAGTATATGGTAGTCCACAAGGGAACGCTCAGTCGAACACGAAACACAAACGCAGTTAATAATGCCCTTATGTGTACTCCACTAAAAACACTCCAAGTTCTTTAGATTGTCTGTCTAATCGTGGCATTTTCTCAGAGCAAATGGACGATCGAAGCCGCTCCCGCGACAACAGCACGACCTCACCTCGAAGAAGAAAACAAAAATTCCTGAGGCCCACGAAGGAGGATGTCTTCGTGAAGAATTATGTCGCCGCATTTGCGTAGCGAAAATGTACAGGAGGCGAAAACTGCTTGCTGGTGCTTTTGTTTCACTGGCCAGATCCAGAACGGATGTCCTTCAGAGAGCAGCAGGATTCTATGCTCTTCTTCTCCAGTGTAGAGGACGTCGAGTCGTACAGCTATGGAGGTAAGCAGAATGTTCACCTTTACGATCTTGAAAATGACACCCTTGTGGTCGGCCTGCCTGGCCTGCCTGCTTGCCACCTTCTACGGACGATTGTTGTCGCTAACCTCTATAAGGGCCGCGAGAACGTGGTTTCCTGAAAAACAGCAACGTGGTGGATGTCCTTAGTCAAGAGGTAAAAACATCGCAGGTGCGGACGCTTTGTTGTCACATCTCAGACGCCCTAGAGTACGGTTGGCGGCGCCAAGGCATTCGGCGACCTGGAGAGCACAGTTTTTCACTGAAGACGCGTATATTTTGCCATGCTTTCAGGCAACTGATGATAGCCGCCAAATGCCGCAATGCCGTAGTTGCGAAGGCTCAAGATCTCCTCCCTCGGCAACACCACCGACGGCGGTTTTCTTCGTACTGCAGAACACTAATTCAATGCTGGGCGCAGGTGGCGACGGTTAGCAAGCTTGCCCATGCGCAGGTACTGGGATAGCAGAGCTACCAAAGCAAAGCGCACCGCCGCACGTGTTATATCACTTTTGGCGTACACTTACGTACATTTCCGCGCAAGCACACTAGTATCCCCTGCACTACCAACTACAGCGGTGGAGGCCCGGCTGACCTGCGGATGTGTCGAATTGCTGGGTACTACATAGTGCGTAGCACGCATGTGCTATGCACTACCAGAAATGGAGCAGAAGCACCTGCTTTTCATTTGGTCGTGGAGCAAAAGAATTGAGCAGGACCCGTTGTCGGGCAGGCGTGAATCACGCATCCTCTGACGTCGTCACAGGCATTGTAGATCCGGATAGGTCGCGGCTGTTGCTCCTTTTTGATGACGCTCTGACCCTTTTTCGGGACTAAAGTGTTAGCGTCGCTGGCGGCTCCGGAGTTTGATTGGTCTGCCTGCGAGAAATAATATGTGTCTGAATCCTCAGATGTTCCGAAATCTGAAGGCGAAAGTTTATCGCAGGGTGCTGATCGCCTGGAGAAGGGGCACTGTGACACTCAAGAATGCAGAGGACTGCACTGTGAGTTGTATTAAACGAATCGAGGTGCACAAACAGCAACGCACACCTGTACTCCTGTAAACCTGTGCAATGTGCGACGAATCGGCGATGTCACAAATCAACGTGTTTGAAAGCGTCCTCCGTCTAAGAGAAGTACTTGTACTCCTTACGCATCCTTTATCGCCTTCTGTCAACTTTTTTGATGACTCTTTGGCGTGTTATATGTCGAGGTCATCGCTCCTTGACTTGGCGTTTGTCCGTGTATCCCACACTTTTTCCGCAGCGTTTTTCAGCAGGCGGGTCTTGGTGAAAAAAGGATGTCTTACTTCTTACATGTATGCACGTACTCCCCGATGGGCACAGACATATGATGTAATGATCCCAAAGGCTACGCGCCGCTGTAGACTGAGAGATGAGTAAAGGCATACGCACTCAGACATATATACGTATACGTATATACATATATGCAAATATGACAGTGTGAGCTGCGTTGCTAATCCTGCGCCAGGCTGACGACCAGTATGTTTCCCAGTTGCAGAAGCGGAGTTGGGTTTGGTGGAAACGACGATGGCATCAGCAGCAGGACGCGCACGCAGTCGACATTATGAAGGCAACCCTGTGGGAGCACGCACGAAAGTACATCGATGAATGTGACTGAAAGAGAGCAGAAGACGCCTACCCAACATTGTTAGTGAGCTGCTGCTGCAACCAGGCTGTGACCGTCTCTATCGAATTCAAAAGGCTTGTCGTCGGGTCAGCAACATTAATCTATATACTCGGTCGCACGACCCCCTCGGTAGCAGAGGGCGTCGGACAAAAAGTGCGTTGTACACAAGCGCGGGAAGGTGTGGCTCCCCTCTCCCCTAGAAGGAGCTCTTTCTCTCGCAAAAGAAAATGTTTGATGAGACGGAGGGATGTCAAACATGAGGAAGGATACAACTATTTTTCGCAACACAACTGCGACCTGACGACACTGGCAGCTGATATTTCTGGTGTTCGCCTGATAAAGGTGGTGGTCTGAGATTGAACTGCAATTCCATCAGCAACTGGTGCCCCATTGTTTGAATGTTCACAAGACGAAAGTGGTGATTCAGCACACACGGGAATCTTCCCTCCTTTTTCTTTTTCGTGAGCCAGTCCAAGAGCGTCCACTTTTCTTGGGCCCTGATTAAGCCCTCTCAGACTGTTCCGTAGCACCTAGCCTCCTGGAGACAGCCTAAATTGTCGAGCAGCCTTGCGCTGCGGGGATCTCTGAATGCAGAACTTAATGACGCGGTCAGCTGTGACTGAAGAACTCATCGAGTGTGGCACACTTTACTTGGTGATTTCTGTCGTTGCGGCACATGTGAAGACAAAGAGGGCCTGAGTGTTGCTTTTGTCCACTCGTTTGTAGACGTACGCACGTAGACAGGCGTGCATTAGGTCTTTCGTGTTACTGCTGGATGGGTGGCCAGCCATACGAAACCTTCCGCGAAATACAGCCGTGCGGTCAACCACACATCATTTGTCCCGATACGCTTAACTGCGGAACTCTAGGCAAGGCATCGTCGTGTCTAGGTCTATAAGAGTAACGAAAGCAGTTCGTGGAACAGAGACAACTACCACTTGTGGTCGTGGCGTAGACATGGTAGCCTGCAGGATGGACACGACCATGAATAGTAACAAAAGACAAAAAAGAATCAGGTGACCCAGCAGTAATACAGGAGCAGCGCTATCAGGGCTACTGCATTGGAGACGTGGCATGTAAACTAGTAAAGTGCCCAGCTGCAGGACGCACGGAGCCTGTTTACAGAGCGGACGCACTTTTTAGACTCGCTTCAAGGATCGAAACAGCCGTACGCTTCCTCGCACACAGTTCGACCTATAGCCGTTAGGGAGTTCGCTTTCCAAGGAGCTGTCGCGGTGCAGTGAACCCCATTATGACACAGATTTGCAGCTTTCTCTGAATCCTCGCTGACTCGGGAAGATTCGGAAAGCCTCGCAGAAGTTGGGTGTTCGGTGCAAAGGATAAGCAAGTCCTATGTATCTTACAGGCTGTGTTCTGATCATGCTGACGAAAAGTCACCAAGATTAGTCTTTTAATCACTAGAAGACACAGGCATGAAGGTCACAGAGTACAACCCGCGTGTGCGGCCCAGCGTCTCCGTAAACCGATTGCTGACGCGACTGACTCTCCTTGTAATGTATGCTGCGGTTTCGTCCAGCCTGAAGACCCCGTTCGTGTCTAGCACTCGATCGGGTGTGTGAAGCAATCTCCGTTAAATGAACAAAGTGGCCTAGGCGTTTCTTCGCTTAAACTGTGTTGCCTGCACACAATGTCTCCAACCTACCAAGCGTGTCAGTCAGTCGCGCGCCGCAGTGCCACGAAGTGTTCTAACGCCTTGCTCTTCACGTGCTCTTTCTCTCGATAGTCTAACAGCTTGCGTGATGCCATGAAAGAAACAAAATATCACTCGGATTTTGCCACGTTGTGAACACTCAGTTAAGAAAAATGCATATCACTCCGCCTGGGGCTCTGAACAAGCGATGTCTGACTTCTCAAATTGGCAACGTCTACTCCCGAAAATTCGCAATTTCAAGAAGCGTGTGCGTGAGACGTGCGGTCTTCCCTTTTTTTTATTTTACCCATTAGCCCAGAGGAGTTCTACTCCTGAGTCTGGAGCGTCAATACAGAGCAACCGTACAAACACAACGCCCGCTGTTGTTCCTGAGCTACACGGGTGACTACAGAAACGTACTGGCCTTGCGAACGAAATTGTCACCATAAAACCAGACTTTAGAGATTTATCCTTTGCAATCATCTCTAGGGGAGACCGCAACCATTCGCAGGTGCTCAATTGCACGGACGCTTAATTGATCTACCGGGATTTGTGAGTAGGTGTGACATGCGACGAGGCAGCCCGCGGCACCGTAAGGCACACGCTTCCACTCCTCGGTTGCGAGTAGAATTCAGGAAGGAAGTCGTGAAATTCTGCGAGAGGTAAAGATTTTCCGCCTGCGAACGGTGCTACAGCAGCTCGTGTAGTTTCAGCACCGACTGTAGTTGCACCCGAATACCGGCTACTGATGATGTCTTCGTCACCAATCGGACTTCCGTAATCTCGGTCCGCTGCAGAAGGGACTCGCTGCGCTGAATATCGTTTATGAGGTCAACGAAAAGGGCGAAAAAACTTCCTCGCGATACACTTTCTTGAAAGTGAGTATTTTCTACGGAGACGACAGAGCTTGAGAGTTGAAGAGAAACCACTATTCTCTCTTGCGCACGGGGAACGTGCCGCTAAACCCGTCAACGATCCTTCTCTCTCTGCTCTCCTTTCGCCTGTAGTGTTGCTCCTGGGTAAAGTGGCCTTCACGGTAAACGGCATCGAGTCGTAGCACCGGAGACGCAACAAAAGTGTAGAAGTGGGGGTGCGTCTGCATCCTAGTTGACTTGATGGTGTTGGTGCTGATGGTAGTGGACTTACCCTGACAGAGTACGTCTCCTTTTCTTGCCTTGGCCTCGATCTTGTGTTAGTTTAGACTCCTCTTTGAACGTGTGTGCTTACGAGCTCTGAATAGAGAGACAGGCAAAGGCAGCGACACGGGTTCGGCCAGTAGCACCGCTGCCAGAGAAGTCCTCACAAGCAACATCATGCGTGTCAGAGTGACAGGAGCAATGGCAACGGCAGGGGCACCAACAATCTTGAATGTCGGCACTGGCGTAGTTGTAGCGGAGACAATAACTCCTACTACAGGCAAAAGGACAGCAGAGAGGAAAGGATCGTCGGCGGGTCTAGCGGCATGCTCACTGTGGGCAAGAGAGACTAGTGCCTTCTCTTCAACTCTCAAGCTGTGTCGTCTCCCTAGAAAATGCATGCGCGTTACGAAGTGTAACGCGCGGAAGTTTTTTCGCTCTTTTCGTTGACCTCATAAACGATATTCAGCGCAGCGAGTCCCTTCTGCAGCGAACCGAGATTACGGAAGTCCGATTGGTGATGAAGACATCATCAGTAGCCGGTATTCGGGTGCAACTGCAGTCGGTGCTGAAAGCACATTTGCTGCTGTGATGCCGTTCGCAGGCGGCCAATCTTCACGTCTTGCAGAATTCTACGACTCCCTTTGTGCAAAATATCAACAGGGACACCGTCGGAAGCAGTCGCGCGGAAGTGTTTAAGCCACTCATTCACGAGGAATCTGTCGTGCGTCAGCTGCCGTGGCTGCCGCCCCTGCTGCGACTGTTCACTTCCCAATTTCCGGGGAAGAGACTTACGAAGCGCTGCACGCGGGATGTGTCGAGTGTATCCTGTTTTTGCGAAGAGACGTTTCGGAATTCTGCCGTTTGAACTTCGAGCGCCCCAGGAAATCCGCTGTTATAGACAGGACATACTAGAGACGAGAAACGAGTTCGCTCTTAAGGCTGAACGAGCCAGCCATCAGTACTACACCTACTATGACAAGCCAGCCAATCCTCCGCGCTTTGCGACAGTCAGGTTTTGGACGGAGTAACATCACCGGGAGGATTGCCACCTCAATCATTCATCAGTGCATTTTCCACTTCTTTCCACAGCGAAATCTCAACTCCGCTGAAAACGTCTTACAGTAAGAACGGCAGTCAGGTATTTTTCGGAACCAGAAGCGTATTCGTGTGGTGCAGTTTTACAGAGAAAACGATCACTGAAGACAACGGTGAGTACGCGTACCCAAAGGGAAAACAAGGGGGGGCGACCAGCGGGCCAGCCACAGCAGGGAGCCTAAGGAGTTACAGGAAATTCGCCGCTGTTATCAATCTTGTCATGGAGCGCCAGGGTTACAGCATGTGGCTCAGAAGCGAGGCATTCACACAGGTCGAGCAGTTACATTCCTTTTAAGCTGAATGCAGCACAGAGTTTAGTCACAGAGTGTCGCTGGCGGATTAGAGGTCGACGGTAAAGCGATTCTCCAATTTTGGCACGAAATCTCAGAAGTACACACATACTCATATATATCCAATCCTGCTTCATGTTGACAGGCACTGACGCTTATTCTGCGACACTGACCAGAATCTGTAACGCGCGCAAACGTGTTGTAGTATGTGACGTGGTAGTGAATTGTGGACCGAAAAGGGGAGGCGCAACTATTGTCGCAAGAGGCACGAGAACGAATGGAGTGAAAGAAGCACACAGATGAGACAAGCGCATCGATTCTTCCACATGTACAGGGCGTATTGTGTGCCAGTGCCTGCTGCGTAATGACGTGGAAAAAGAGAGCCCGAGTAGGGCTGCGATGGAGAACTGAAAAGGGACACGTTTCGTAGGACGCTTCTCCATGTTCCGAAGAGTACAGAGGAACGTTCGATGAAGTGTCTGTGCTCTTAAAAGAGTTATGAAAAAAATGAGCGGAACTGACGCTGCATGCGCCACACCAATGTGAAATTAAGAAAATTATTAAAGGGAGCTCATCACCTGAAGGGTAGTGACCAGCGTTGCACGAGTGTGTGCCTTCGTCGATTACACGGGCCTGAACATCTACTGGTGACCAATAGCGGTGCAGACACGTGAAACCTTGTTAGGTACTTGCCAACAAAATTTCTCTCATTATTTCTTGCTCCCAGTGCAAAAGGTCTTGAGGATGATAGCGTGGCAATCGTTTACTCCTGCGAGGGGAGCCCTGCGCTACATGCGCCTCTCGGAGACCTCAGGAGGAGTGTGTGTGTCTCTCCTTTTGGACCACTTCGGAGAAGCACGCCTGATGAGTAACCAGAAAGCGAGACACAAAGGGCTGCAAGACGCAGTTCGCTACTACCAAAAGTAAGACACATCAGACGCACGATGCAGCTTGATCACCCAATTCGCTGACGTAAATACCTCCGTCTACGTTCATGCGAGTGGCAATATGAGTGAAGCGGAGGAAACAGGCAGGTGCAGAGGGGGTTACGCGTAACAGCAACTGCTTTAGAACTCGAAGAAAGTAGCCCAAGCAAACAAGCTCCACGACCGCCCTCACTGGCACAGCCGTTTGAGCGCTGCGGAACAGAAAATGCTTTCATTGTGTCCTCTCGTCTTGCAGAACGGTACAGAGTCCCTGCGGTAACGTGCAGTACGCCCGAAACTATCGTCACGATGTTGGATGTAACCACGCTTGGAGGTACGCTTGCCTATGCATATTTGTGAATCCCTCACTCCTCCACCTGAAACTATGTACGCGTGTGTAAACGCAAAATTATATATATATATATGTGTATGTATACAATGCTTTTTACAGACCAAAAAACAATAGTGAGCAGTTACCCCTTAGTGCTGCCGATTTCTTCGACGACAAGCAATCAGTAGGTGTTTAAGGACAGACGCGTCGTACGTTTCAATATATGTTTCCTTCTCAGCCTGGGCACCTGTGGGTGCACATGTACGTAGATCAATTCGTTAACACCTGTGGGCAAACTCTGTGCGCCAGGACGCCTAAAAACTGAGATAGTGTTGCCACTGAATACAAAGACAAACTTTTGTAAACCTTACATACGTGGAAGGGTGCGTCTGTACGTATACGTCCTAAAAGACAGCGACATTGTTTTACCCGAAGATATGCCGTCTGTCCAAGCACTTCACAGTCTTTTATTCCAGCCGTCCCTGAGAAGTTCCCGTTGTGTCGAACCGAGGAGAACCATAAAGAGCGAACTACGCCAAGCATACACCTCATCTGTGCTTCGTTCTGCCGTCCCCAGTGCGAGTGTGCCTCTGCGCTACTCCCTAAGCAGAGAAAAGTAAAAACTACCTCTGTTATCCAGGGTGGGCCCTTTCGCATCCAGAAGAGAAGAGCAGAGAAAAGTAAAAACTACATCTATTATCCCGGGTGGGGCCTTTCACATCCAGAAGAGCGGGGAACTCCGAGTTTCCTTTAAGCTGCTTAGCGACTGTCCACTTCCGCATGGACTATTATTGTGTAAATGTTAGGCATAATGTTCTGCACTCTTGACGCCATGCACGTGTAGGGGAGCCTGTAAATGCACGCATCGCACATCGAATAATCCATTCGTATGCTGCAGAGACTTGCCGCACTAGCTTGGCGCTTTCTGTCTAGTGTACCGCTCTGGTCGTTGACATGTGCACTTCGCGTCACTCACCACCCACGTATCGTCTTCGTGAGCGTAAGACGCTGGGGATTATGTGTACATACTTTGTGGCTCTTCCGAGCGGACGAAGGTGTTAACGTACACGAACGGATAGTGTAGCGAAGAACTAGCGTGTGCCCACATGGCTATTGGAGGGCCGCGTGCCACACGTACAGGTCGTCTTCCTCGCGTCTCTTCTGTAAGTCTCTGGGCATCCTGCGTCCTTCGAAGCATCGGACTCACGGCTCTACTTGTCACATCATACACGTACGCGCCGAAGGGGAGTCAAGAGCACGTTCAATCGAAGGTACGCTACAATATTTTCTACACTAAGATACCAGCGTTACCACGTATGCATTCAAGTACAATTGGTGTCACATGCTTAAAACCGCAAAGGAAGAGACCTGGTTGACGTCCGCACTCTGAAAAGCTTAAGCATTACTATGTCTGCGCACCATTATATATACCCTATTGTATCTGGAACTCTCTAAGCACGGGTATTGTCGGTTTGAAAAGGGACACCTTTGAGCTGGCAACACGGCGCGTTTGCCTCCCCCCTATTACGTGCACAGTAGCTCGTCGGCTACGCTCGTATTTTCTGTGCAGATCAAGAACTAACAGTCCGTCCTTTCGGGCGTATATTATACAAAAAATATCCGTGTGTGTAGATCCGTGCGTAGTATGCTTCCGTGTGCCCCCAACGCGGGATGCAGCACCAGCACCACATATGGTTCGGTGCTGCGTTGGAACGGAATGAAGCAGCAACTGTTGCGTCAACGCGCTACGGCGTTGCCTGCCACTGTTCAGTAGGGTGCATGTTGTCAATCGTATCTTAGTAGTTCCGTACAGGAAGACAGCCGGACAGGTGAAGGAGGGGAAAGAAATGCGGTGTAGTCGCTCGATGACTATTCGAGACGATTGAGTTGTGGTACGCACTGCAACGCCGTTAAACGCTCGGGCTAAAGAGCTGTGTCTTCGTCTACTAAGTGTGGAAAATATCCTCTTTCCTCCTTTTGGCAAAGAAAACGAGTCCCTCTTTCTCCACGATTTAGCGCCTCCTGCAGGAGTGCGGATGACCGCTGTCCCTGATTCACGAACACCAAAGCAAACGGGAAGTCTGTGAAGCCACATTTACCGGCCACCAAAAAGGATGGATGTATGTGTACGTGTATAGGTGTATATATCTGTGAGAACATTTGTGTACTCTTTACACAGTGCGCCAACTGTAGTTTGCCATGTGATACGCGTTGTCTGACTGCTATAGGGCTCCTGCCAAGAAATTTATGGTTCGAGGGTACAATGCGCGTACTTTTCAATGCTAAAGATGGATAAGAACATCTTTGTTGAAAATCTGTAGACCCTGTACACCAGCCTGTATAAAATTTGTTACAAACGTCGTCGGAATGCCTGTGTGCCTCTGTACAGAGTCACCTTTTTGAACCTGCAATGTTCAATGGGTATTTGCGATGAAAATGGTGGACAACGATTCTCTTATCGGACTTACATTGTCCCCACATATTGATATTTACTTTTACGCGACACGCAGCACGTGTCCTGGAACGCCAGTCTCGACGTGCTCTGCGTAAAATACAATGGTATGTATATATATACATATGTATACATTCTGGAACCGTGATTCTAGCAGCTCTGGCAAAAGTTTTCCAAAAATTTGACGCCTGAACATACGCCTTCAAGAGTTCATTGTCGAAACGAGGACCGAGGCAACAGGTCGCTCTCGAGGCCTGGTCCATGCGTCTTTAGCGTCCACAAGTACGCGCACTGCTAAGCCACAGCATAATAATTCTACCAATTTTGGTGTAGAACTCAGACAGCGCGAATCCCCAAACCGTATCTGGCGAATTCCCTCATGAATACACACTCGCTGGGTGGCCCGGTGACTGTGGCATAAATACCATAGACGGGTCTGTGTGGGTTGGCGGCGATACCGCTGGAAGGACTTTTGTTTTTGAGTCCTCTTGCAACTCTGTTGACACTGTAATTTTGATGCAGATCTCCTATTCTCTTCTCCTGTCCGTTCCAGAAGATAGCTTCAACGACCGCTTTTCATTCGCTTTTGAAGCGGCACATGTTGTTTGCGTCGATGACCCAGACAAAAAAGCACGGTCCCCCTGAGCGATGAAGGAACACGGCGGCACCTGCCTGTATACACTGACACATATATTTGCGCAGATATCAGTCCAAACGTAGGGTTGACTCGCTATGCGTACTTACTTGCTCCCGCGCAGACGAAAATACGCACGTGTCGTCTGCCTCTACAGTGGAGGATCTGTATTATCGTTTGTGGGCCAACGCAAATGTACTGTACACGGTCAAGCGCTCCTCGTGCAGCTCATGAAAATGCATCGACTTCGTAAGTGTTACTTCGTCATCTTGTTCTTCTTCTGGAGGCGTTACAACCGTTAAAGTCTTCAGACTTGCACAGTGGCGCCTCCGCGCCTCATTCTGCGAAAAACTGCTGCATTTGGTGGATCCACAACCCCTGCTGTGTAAGCAACAGTAGACAGGACGTCTTCAAGGGACTCTCGCCCCGGAATACACCGCGTCAACTCAAGCTTTTCTGCTGGAGGCGCTCAAAAGCTCAGTCCCGTTGAGGTAGGCCGACACACAGGGACAGTTGTGTTTGCCAGCGTTGCTGCGCAAGTACCGTCATGTACAGCAGCTTTTTGCCACAGCTGAAGCCTGCAAACTGTTGGTTCAGGGCAAACCTCGAGGATAGCTCGAATGCGACACTCTTCACCATTGTTGCCATCTGCACGTAAAACCATACGACGGGGTGTTCTACTATTCAGCTAGTACACGAATAACCAGCCACCTGGGAGTGCTGTGGCTCCCTGCTCCTCCTTGCTCATCTGTGACATCTGTAGCACTCCAATCAAGCAAATGTATCCTCAACTTTCAAGCATTCTACGAGAAGCACCTAATAAATTTGCGGGCGATGCATTCAGTTAAACGGCGAAGCAGCACAGCGGCAGGAGACGGGGCTACAGGCTGTGCAGCGTCTGCGTACATCGGTGTTGAGCCGAGGATCCCGTCCAGGTCCACGAAGACGCGTGAATGTAGACAAATATATATATATGTATGTGTATGTATCATGAAGGTACACAAAAGAAGAACTAGGAGTACAATGTGTAGCTTTGACGGCATCCGTATCAGCGAAAACACAGGTGAGATGCGCTGCTGCACACGTTGCATGTTATCCAGGCCTGTGAAGACGTTTAAATGTGTATGGCGTGTAGCACGTATCGCTCGTCGAGGGGGGCGATGGGAGATCGTATATCTTCGGTCCAGTTTATTCCATCAAAAATAGCTAATCAGCCGGATTCTGCTTGTTTTGTTAGCCGCTTGGATTGGAAGTGGTATGTTGGCGCCGTCGGGTCAGAAGGGGAACTCCTTCTTCACGGGGAACCTCCTGCCCACCCTCACCCATCCGTATCATGGACGTTTTCGACGAACAAGGTGAGCATAGACAGAAAGAACCACGAGGTCCGCACCGTCTGAATTAGTGCCGCTGTGACCCGAGCGCTGCAAGGTGAAGCACATCCCGTTTGTACACTTTTGAGCAGACGTCTGCGGCGACGCACACGTATATGAGGACTTTGTACAATTTGGGTGTGTGGTGTCGCTTTCCCCATCTCTCGACAGTGGAGAAGCGCACCGGCAGAGGTGCTACATTTAAAGAG
Organism: Sarcocystis neurona; assembly: GCA_000727475.1. Classification (NCBI taxonomy): domain Eukaryota; phylum Apicomplexa; class Conoidasida; order Eucoccidiorida; family Sarcocystidae; genus Sarcocystis; species Sarcocystis neurona. The sequence goes on from KL647296.1 coordinate 3,893,168, forward strand.
AGCCAGACACGTCTAATGTGGTGTAATTCTCTCAAATACGTGAACGGTGTTGTTTTCATTCCACCATTTAGGCATTTATCCGTCGGGTCAAGAACAAATAGAAATCGTGCACGCAGTCCGCATTTTGCCACAAATTCTCGCCGTTGCTCTCTATGTCTGCACAAAATTGGGCTTTAAGATTGCGTGTGTACACAGAGAGGTGGACTCGTAGAGGATTCCGTAGCAGCCTCTACACATGAACATGCTCGTGCACATTCGCGTAAGTCAGGTTGGTACTCGTATGAAGGGAGAGAATGCAATTCACGAAGCTCATTCCCAGCCGTCAACGCCGTCTCACACCCGATGTTGTTCAACACCCATCGTTGTCGCATGTGTAATACGTGTTGCACTTTCTCCTACGCACCCCAAGAATCTTCGCTCCGCTTGCGCCTGAGTTATACACCATGTCAATACAATTTTTCTGTGGTGATTCTTTGTTTGGAACCACCGCCTGATACCTCCAACACCTCTCAAAGAAGGGGTTTCAACCCAGACGCACAGCTGCCCGACCGGTTACCCCCACCACCCGGATTCGTCAGGTGTAATGGCCGCACAACAATCTTTGGGGTTTTCGAACACAGCGCATCACTTCAGGCAGATATATGAAAGGAACTTTACAAAAGAAGCAGGAGAGCCGGGAAAAGTTTTGACAAACCGGTCTCGCAGGCTGATTTTCTAACCTATTCATACTTGTGTTGGAGTTTACATTTTCATAAAACGGGTCTCTGTTATAGTAGCGATTCGCATCAAAGACGCAGTTGTTTTTGCGCGTGGGGACCGGCACTGCCCCAGCATACACAGTGGACACATGTCTATACGACGACTCAATTGCGCAGGCACTAGCCTCTGGCTCTGCAGACGGACCGCGTAGAAAAAAAGTTGCCCCCGCACCATTATACCGATTAAGCGTGGTCTCTTGTCTGCACACCTACGTGATCGCTATTCAGCATGTAGCCTTGGAACTACTACATCGATTCAATGTCCTACACGTGCGACGGTACGCGAGAATCTCTGTGGCAGCTCCCTCCCTCGGGCGAAGCGCAGCTCAGCTTGAACTTTGTAAAAGGCGGACAGCAGGGGTTGCTTGTAAGTGAGGTCAAACTGTGTTGATACTCATGAACACACAGGCCTGAGGATTCGTGGAGCCATGTTCCGCGTACGATTTTGCTTCACTCGCCGGAAAAGTAACAACAACGATGTCGGAGATGTTTTACGCTACAGTCGCGACATATGTATTATAGTAAGCCAGACTTGAGCACATGGAAACCACCACCCCAAAACAGGATGCCCGCATATCCGTCACATTACTCATTTCAATACTAGGTAGCCGTTCCACACGACGTTTTGGGGCTAGTGTTGACAGTTACACACATTTGGTGTGTGTCTACGCCCCAGTAATACTAGCAGCGCATGCGCGTTGTACTATTGTTCACTGAGGGACCATGTCACCTACCTTTTTCCCACTGCGACGCAGTACCTTCGCTGTTTTTCTCTCTTGAAAACGTTTAGCCCTTCTGCACTCTGCAGAACAAAAACTACCAATCATTCTTCTACAGCTTAAGGGGTGAAGCGGGACGAGGTGTGTATTGTATCGTGGTCATATCTTCGGAGGGCAATCCGGCTTCACAAGTGTTCGGACGGACCCACTCATACGATGATGCAAGGAAGGCGTAGTCAGCTCCTAGTATAATTATGTTGACACTTCTAACCAGCAAGCCTCCACAAATAATGGACTTCCGTATGCCGACGCAAAGATGGGTCTGGTCGTACAATCGGGGAAATGACACAAAAACTTCGCCGACTCCAAGAATGTACGACAAAGAATCCCTTGAATGCGCGCCTGTGCTTTTCCAAGCACGAGTTGTGGCGTCATTGGGCCACAGAATCCATCACGTGGACGTGACACTATGGAGTCTGTGCTGTTCTTCAGGTGGCACGGAGGACCTGGGGGCCATTAGAGAAGGGAGTGCCCACGCTAACGCTGGACGCTTTGAAATCTTCGTGTGGCAGATGTGGGTGAACGTTCTGTAACACGGCTCGCAGTGCGACTCTTGTGCAGTAAAGGGGAGACAAGGTTGAAAAGTTCTGTCTCGCTTTTTTCAAGGCGTAGGCCAGTCAAGCAGCTTTCGACGACAAGCCGCAAGATGTGTATGCTGCTGAATATCAACTGCTATTCTGCTCAGTGCAGCTGCAGCAATCTGACGCAGACAACTAAAAAAGGTGTACACATCGTCTCCATGTTCGGAGGCTCCGATATTTGTTCCTGCTTCCTCAATGAAGATCGTCTTCGCCCGGTACTTCCACGAAGTCTGCGAGCGCCGGCCCTGGGGAGGTGCTGACGATTGTAATGTGCCTTTCTTATTTCAGGGCTCCTACCCTCTCTCTACGCGCGTAACGTAAGAGTACCGAACGAAGGGAAAAAAAAGTTTAGTTCCGTCGTCGACCGTTGTGGAAGCGCACGTCGACAAAATAGGCGGATCTGCTGTGAGTTGAGTAATGCCTCCTGATGGCCTCAAGTGGAATCTCGATATAGGGAGGCGTAATAGGTGGTTAGAAAACATTTACTCCCACAGGACGACACAGGTCTACTGTACCCGAGGTAGCGCGGAGAAAACGGCAAAATCGCAGCTATGCGAGAAGCCTGATACCACTGTATACATGTGAATACCTTGAAATATACGAATCTGTGTAATAGATGTTGTGTATGTTTCTGTAGATCTTTGCGCACCAGGTCAAGCGCTCCGCCGGGTGAAGATGCGCAGTTAGTGTGTGCGGCGAGTATCAATAAAACCCACTCGTTTCTCTTCTACCATGCCTTTATCCCCAGGCGTCTTTGCACGCTGCTACGGCACGCAAATATGCACATCTGTTCCCGCACCTCGTCAGTGTGGAAGAATGTTTCACCACTTCGCTGTTCAGTCGCAGAGGTAGCTTGTAACCTGCGCATAAATAAAGCACGCAACCGGCATAGAGAGCTCGTCCGTGGAATAATTCTTCAACGCACACTGTCCTACTGCTGAACAAGTCATGAACGTTCCCCGCTATCGTACGCACACCCACGCCACTCCCCTGCTTGTTACTGTGCGGGAGACACTTTGTCAGTAGCGTGTGAACACACTTTATGCTTTCATGTGTTTTTCCCTGGGCTGGTATGCTAGTACGTGAGCCTGGAGGCACCGCGGGTATGTATAATATTTTACTGTTATGAGTCGTCTGAGCGTTGTGCCTGTAGACGGCTGTGGGATGCTGCGTCTGGCAATTTGGCAGGAGTGGACGTGGCAGTGGTAAATGAGAAAAATGAGCGCATAGTTGGGCAAGACGGTGAACTAGTTTGCATGCAGCCCTTCGTAAGCCAGCCCCTAAAACTGTGGAGCGACGAAGCTCATCACAAATACGTGTGAGAGTTAGTCAGGAGAAGCCGAGCTTCCCTGAAGATTGCCAACGGTCGCGTCAGGCCTGGAACAACGGGGAGAAATGTCAGTTGCGTAGGACACTGCATTGACGCAGTCGGAATGCATTTGTGGATTGACGATACACATGCATGCCACCCTGATGTGGATTTATGGCAAAGCCTAGCATAGGCTGTGCGAGGTGGCCACCTCCGCCAATCAACAAACTGTATACACGTAGTTCGTGCACGTTCGCTGACACGCATATACGGGCTGCAGGCTTCGCAAACTTCACGGAATCTATGAAGGTGGCGGCAGACCTTTTCATCCGCGTATTTTTACCTTCGTGGCGATGTCTGCACGCGCACCTCTTCAAGCGGAAGTAGCGTCACCCCGACTTAACCGAAAGAAATATGATTTTTCCTGTACTAGGAGTCCCGAAAGACTGCTGAAAGGTAACTTCATCCCGCGTTTTATGGCACATTTGCTTCTCCAAACGCACCGACGTGGGTGCTCAGTGATTACAGCCTGCAGACCGGCTGAACAGTCGATACTCATTTGCATCATGAGTTAAACCCACCCTTGATGTTTGAACCTAATTATGTGCAGACGACCTATGCGCTTGGGAAAATGACGCAGTCTGCTGGTTGATTTGTGTTTCCAGCTACGCCTAAAGAGGCGCACAAATTTACTAATATGTGGTTGGTCGGCGAGAAGGTCAGAGCTTGAAAGATAAAGGACACTACCTCACGCCTGCTTTTCGACTTTCATGCAGATCCACCATAGCAGATAAAACCGACGACGTAGAAGCCGTCGCGGTCAAATAAATCTACCATGGCAGCGCACTGCGTGACGTGAGTCCCTTCCTGATGCCGTCACAAAAACCTACCATCCCACAAAGTGGTGGATGCTGCTGCGACCAAAAGATGGGTTGAAAGGGACTGCTTCCAGACAAAGAAGTCAGTTGTTGCACAGCACCAGCCGAAAAACGTATATTTTCCTTTTCAAGCCACGAGGCACCGCGGCATTAGGGTCTAGGATGTCTACATTATCGCAGTGGGCAACGACGTGTCAAGTAGTCTGTCAGATACACCGAAAGTGTCTGGATTTGAAACCATACCGATGAACGTAGGATATTTCTCTTGGGTGTGCACTGCTCCACGAGCGGCTTCAGCAAATCCCCATTCAGCTGATGCAGGTCTTTAGTTGTGACGCACGAAGTACTCATACCTGGTGTCCGAAGAGAGCGGAGGTGTAAAATTCCTAGGAGGCTCTCTGTAACATGCAGATCACCTCCTTGAATAGTAAGTGCGTTCCTCTTCTCCCGCACACGAAGAAACACGCAACCAACTTGCAGTTTTCAGTGTCAACAATGCAAAACAGCAGCTGGAACATCTTATCGTCGAAGTGGAATAGCGAAATTCGACTCAGTTTGGGCGACTGCAAATGTGATGCGAGAGGTGAAACGCGTGCTTGTGTGCACACGTTCGGTGTCTCCATCGTCCTCAGGTTCGAGAGGCTCGTGTGCGTACTGTAGCCGACAGTGATGGCCTTTCTGTACATCGCCTCTGTTGCCAGGATGTGTACGGCGCCGCAGAGCCTGAGTCGCCGAAGAACCCACTAGTCGCCTTCCGCCAAGGGTGGCTGTAAACGGGTCTTTTCTGTCGCAGGTCGAAGCGAGAGGACGAGCGGACACCTGAACTCAGGCCAGACGCTGGTGGTTTCTAGAGTGCCTGAACCTGCAGGTGACAGCCACGGGGCTACAGTGGCTCACGATATTTACATACGGGCAACTCTAAACCTCTGCGTCATCCTATTTGTGCTCTCACAACTTCTCACGCACAGCGCTGACTGCTGTGCTGCGGACACGGTTGCAAAAGTTGTAACAACCGGATGCGCGGTAGGTAGGTGCACAGTGTGATCTGCAAGAAATAGCTGAGTGCAACGAACCGCTTGAGAGTTTGTTCTTTATCGGTACATGCAAGTGGTGTCATGCAGCTGGCCATGTGACGACTCCGTCTCCTAGTTGTATCAGGTGGCAGTTTTGCACATGCCTCTACGTATCACTTCAGCGACCAGGATCCCTGCAGACCCCATCAGTTGAAGAACCAGTTCAGAGTAACTGCTAAGCAGCGCTAACCGCCGCACGGCTATCAAGGGAGGAGGGGAATTACAGGACACACCACGAACTGTTATCAGCAGCAGGTTCAACCGAGACGTATTGTAGTTGGTTGCAGAACGCAGGGGAAGCCAGACACACCATCTCGACGGACCCGAAGCAATAGACGCATGGACACTTCCACAGAAGTATATCTCCAAGCCCGATCCTCAGGGCTTACTATCTGACACAGCAAGCGGCTGCAGTGAACAATGCAATGTGCCTTCAAAGCGACTCATGTACTGCAGTAGAGCCTAAACGTCTCGTATACTACAGCTGAAACGTAAAGATGGGCAGTGCTTTTCAAACAGCGGCAGGCAGCTACTATTGCCAATAAGCACTTCATTTGATTTCGGGCAGAAATGCGTTGGGTACCATTAGGTTACATTTCACAAGGTCAAAGCATCAAGGCAACCTGCTGTAACAAGCTGCTATCTACTGATGTGTACTACCCCATAAATCTGCTCCAAAAACGTGTGACACAAGCGGCAAATAAAAACAGAGGTTTCCGAGAGTCGCGGACGTGTCAATGTGTCGCTCAGTTGCACTGTTGCGTGTAAGCGCACACAGGGAACAACAGTGCACGTACACGCTAGACAACATCGCTTGTATAGGGTTTTCTCCCCCCGTCTCTGGGACGGACTGGGCTAGGGAAGGGCCAGGAATTTCAAGCTTGCGCAGCTCGAGTGTCGCGGCAGATGTATGCGCTTAGTGTAAGGTACCCGCCCAGTACACATCTCTGAGATTCACTCAGGTCACTAGTAGATTGCTTCGTTCAAGAAACGTTCTAGAAGGGACGCGGCGTACATCTGACACCGTGATAATGCACGTTTCTGAAAGAACTTCATAAGAATATCTGTATGCCACGTGCTTTCATATGCACGACTGCCCTAATATACGTCCACTGTCTGTGTGGCGATCGAACTGGGATTCCGACACACGTAAAGTCACCGGAGGTCCTGAGCTCCTTTTAGTGCTATTCAGTGCTACCTCTTTACTTTGAGAACACGAGACTTCCTCTGACGCTCAGCAACTGCTTTACAGAAAAGTGGGCGCATACACATACGCATGCTACCACGTGTAGAAGGTTTTAGAATCGAAGCATATCTCTTACCGACGGGTTTTGACTGCCCGCCGCAGGGGGCATACGTCGTCTATTTATCCGCTGTATACCCAGTGACGGCCAAAACTGTCTCCCCTTTTGGTCCGCTGCTTCTCTTTTCTTATAGGTGCGGTAGCTGTCACAGATGTATTTTGCACCCCAAGGAGCTTATCTAAAAGTGGCTGCCGTATGCGGCTTCCGCGTGGCTGCTTTTTGAAGGAGTCTCCGGTGCAAACCACGGCTCCGGTTCCCTATCTCCTCCCCATCGTCCGCCTAAGCTAAGCTTACCGTGTCGGATTTTGCCAAAAAGTGTCTTGTACAAGCGGCCGAACGCTTCCCGTCGATCTGCAGTCGCGAACTCGTTGATAATACCCAGGTCGCGACAGTCGTGTTTGACCGCCGCGTATTACCGTGCCTGATCTGGTACAGCAAGCACAAATGTGGTCGTGTTCTTGAATTTTCTTCGCGACGCCGCGTGTGGCTCAAGCCCTCTTCTCCTCATTTGGCAAAGCACGATCTCAGAGTTTTTATGTCAACCCGCTTTCAAGAGCATCATTTCTTGCGTTAAGTGAATTGGTAGGTTCAACTCGCGAGCAGGTCCTGTACCGTTTTGGTCGGCGACTTCTTTTTTTCGTCAGCCCTGCGGGTTTCGTGGTGGCCAAGCGTCCCCAACCAGCATTGGACAACGACACGGCCCTGCGATCCCTGCTGCATTGTCTAGGCACGTTGGTAGACGGAGAGCATGCAAGAAGGACGAATCGGACGCATTTCTTTGTTTTGGATATAGTGAGGCGCTTCAGACGTAGAAGCAGCGATCTTGCCACAACGCATGCTTGTGCCGTGCTGGCTCGGACGAATGACATGACGAGTCCGCGGGACGGAAAGATTAACATTGATGCGTTTCATGTAAAGCGGAACTGCCGCAAGTAGAACTCGGGGGAACATGCAAATAAGCACGGGGCTGGAGATTCGCGAAGCGTATGCGTTTGCATTTTCACGGGGACACACACCAGCACTTACGCACTGTGCTACCAACGAGAGGTAGCTGCTTGGTGCCAGGGGTCCTGTTATTCCTTTGAGTCGCGTAATGAGCGTGTGGATCAGCCACCCGTTAGTGTACCAGTCCTTTCTCCGCTGTAAGGGCACTGGCTATGTGGGATATTGACGACTCCTTGCCGTACCACACATCGTACAGCGCATCCGAGCACCAGTCTGCATGTCCTTACTGCGTAAGCCGAGTGAATTTTCCTCTAAATACCAAGGTAACCCTAAGTAGCACATTGTTTCGAAGAAATCAGGCTGGATGCTTCACGGAATTCAACGAGTGTGCAGACACTTGAGTAAATTATAGCCGACCGCCGGTGCATCTCAGGTCGTCGTCCTTGTCCTCAGCTGCACCATTGGAGATGGCGGGTCATTGTCTGGCAGCTCCTGTAATTAAGGCTGTGCTGTTGATCGCAGTCACGCTCGTTCCGTGTGCGGTGGCTGCATCAAGCGTAACCTCAACAACAGAGCTTGATCCCGATTTGCCGCCAGCAAGTCAAAAATATATCGACCTTCTACTGAGCGCGCAGGATCACGCTGCATCCCTGCGGCGACAAGCACTTGTCTTACAAAATGAGTTGGATGGGTTTAATAAACGGATGCAAGACTTGAAATCGACAAAAAAAGGCGGTGGCTCAATGAGACGACGAAAATCTGCAAAAGGTGTCGATGTCCTGATCCAGTGTGCCCGAGTGGAACAACAGGAATTGGAAGACAGAATGGTCAGGCTGAAGGAAGAGACGAAAAAGCTTTCCGATCAGCTGGCGATACTCGATAACCATGTGCTCAAAGTAAAAACTGACCTGGCTCGCCACCAGACGGCAGCGCCTGTCCTACGCGACGTCGTGAAATGGCTTTCTGCTCTATGCAACACAACCGTGTGCCCCCCTCCATCAGGACGGAAACGATGAGTCTGGTAACACATAACAATACTGTGAGTAGGTAAGATTCCACATGTGGACAACGTCGTCGGGGTCCTAGTTTCGCCTGCGGAGCGCTTGAGTTCCAGGTGAAGTGTCAACTGCTTAGCGTGACACAGATATCGGAGAGAATGAACAGACGGACAACGAAAAGATGTATACTCACGTAGAAATTTGGCAGCAGAGTGACCCGCGTTCGCGGACTGAACAAGAGGAGAATGAACCGCAATCGAAAAAGTATCGTTAGCGGAGGGCATGTCACTTTCTATGGCGCTGGAGAACATCAAAGGACGACTTTCGTGCTTGTTCTGGCACTATCGCTTTTCGTGCATAACCGACCTTTTCGAACGTCAAGCTGCCCTATAATCTCAGCAAGTCCGGCGGTGCGGAGAACTCTCTACTTGAGCGGAATAAGTCAGGCACAGGAGTGCTGTGCGTTCAGTAAAACAGAATTGCCCTCCGAAGAACCCTCAGACTTGCGCGGAAGTTGTCTAACGTTGGACAACAGTGGTGCCACTCGCGCAGAATTTGCCAAAAAGAGGGAAGATCAGTGGCAGTTTATGGACGCACTAACTGCAAGACTTTGAGTTCGTCACGTTTAATTCGTGAACATGCCGCGGCAGTCGTCCTTTCATTCCCGAGGTGACACTTGCCGCTCACGCTGTAGGACGCGACGATGAAACAATTCATTTTACATGAGCTGTTGTGAGGATGAAGGGCAGAGAACCTTGACGGATGAGACACTCGCTCGCAACAATCAGTGGATGACCACAGCCACGCCTCGTCTGCGGTAGCACGTGCAGGCTTGCACCACACCCCCGGATACGTGTGTGTGTGGGTGTAGAAGTCAATAAGGGAGCCGCTGCCATGCGCAGGAGCTGTTTGTAAGGATTTCTGCGTCCCAATTTTGTACGTGCCTGTATCGATGCACGGGACATCCGTCTGTCTGTCCGGTACCGCAGCAGGCAGCAAGTAAGTCACATACGGCAAAGGGCCTTCATTCATTGTATTTGTGCATTCGCATTCGCCTTCACGAACCGCAAGGTGTTCGCGCTAACACGTGTTTGAACAGGGGCAACAGAGAATCAGATGTTTTTCAGTGATGCAACGTCGTCTGCTGAATTTGTACCTGAACGAGCTTGACGTACGACTGTGTCAGGACATGTTCGGAGGGGGAACTACATACAAGTAACTGGGAACCGAAATAGCGCCACACTTTAGCGTATGCGCACATTGCTCTCAACTCTAGGAGAAAGTCGAGAACGGACGGTGTTTAGACATGAGTGTCGCATTCCTTCGACTCAACACGAGGAAAAATTGCTTCGTTGTGTGCTAGCGATTCGCTACGGCTCCTCCGAATTGTCTGTGTGCCTACGTTTTCGGTACGCCATGCCATGTCCCAAATCGTGACTCACGTGCACCTTGACATCAAATTTGACCATTTCCTGAGTGCCACACGATAGTTTGCAGGACGTGGGTACAGCGATTAACGCTTTGCGTGATTCAAACACACCTAACCCTGTTCGAAAATGTATGCAGTTGAAGTATGCGCCTACAGAAGTGGCGTTCCTGGCTCGTTGATTCGTGTTGTCTCGTACACCTGTTGAGGTGCACAAGCTCATTAGCCTGTCTCTGACGAAGGGGGACAGCTCGTTTCCCATCACAACCACGTAGATCCACGGAGCACAGGAAGGCGATCAGCGCTGCTGGCGGAAACAGGACTGACAGGAAATAGCCTTCGAGAAAAGGAAATCAGGAGTCACACAGCATCAGCTGAGAAATTTGCGTTTCCCTTTTCAAGGCACGCAGTTCTGGTGGTACACGTCTTCGTACTCTACATTGTGGCAGTGAGCAACAACATGTTGCCAATTTGATAATCTGTCGGCTACATCCGAAGTGTCTGAACATGAAAACCGTCTGAAGGAACGTAGGATATGCCACCCGGGCGTGCACTGTCCCACATGCTGCTTCACGTAACTTCCCCTCGGCTGACGCACCTTGCGTGTACACAATTGATATAAAGCAGGTAGCAGGAGTAGTCCTGCAGAAGGCGAAGACACAACACTAAAGAGTATGATCTGTTGTAGCTTGTACGAGAGGTGCCTCTTGAGACGCACGAAGTACTCGTACGTGGTGCCAGCATAGAGCGAAGATTCACAAATTATGAGCAGCTCTCTGCGGTTCACACCTGTAGACAGGAAGTTAGACTCTTTACACCCCAACAGAGACAGCCTGTCAACTCGGGTTGACCAATATCAGGCTACCAAATAAAGGAGATGGAAATCCGTACGGTCGAAAAGGAACAACAAACTTGGATAAAGATATATGAGCAGCGTAAACCTGCTGCGCACTGTAACTCCGAGGATTGAACTCAGAATCTACATTTTCCCAGTGTTGGACAGCTGAAAATGTGAAGAGACGATCATAGGTCCAGTGTCTCCATGATCACCAATTACGAGCGGCCCCTAAGCGCACACTCAGAGTGGTGGCTTTTCTAAACATCGCCTTTTGTGCCACGAGGTTTACGGCGTTGTAGATGTCCAACCACCGAAATGTCCGTTCGATGTGTCCTGCCAAGTGTTGCAGTAAGACAGCCTTTCCTGAGGCAAGTCGAAGCGATAAGACGAGCGGGCACCTAAACTCAGGACAGATGCTGGTGAATTCCTAGAGCAGCAGCACCAGCAGATGACAGCCACGGGGTTAGAGTGACCCACGGTATTTACATAGGGACAACACTATAGCTTGGCGCCACTCTACTCGTGGTCTCACAACCTTTCACGCACACGGTTGACTGCTGCGCTCCAGGCAGGATTGCAGGGGCTGTATCGGTCGGAGGCCCGGTAAGTACGTGCACGGTGTATTCGGCAAGAGGTACCTGGGTGCAGCGGAGACTTGACGGATTTCCCTTCACCGCTACATACGAATGAAGTCACGTAGCTCGCTGTGTGATGCCTCTGTTTCCTAGTGCCGCCGGATCACAAATCTGCGTACGCCGCTACGTATATCTGCGGATACCAGAATCCCCACAGACCCCGCCAATTGAAGCAGCAGCTCAGAAATGCCGCATTGCAGCGCTCCCTGCAGCACAGCTATCGAGGGAAGATGGGAACTGACACGTCAGTAACTCACTGCTAACGGAATGTTCAAAGGAAATATATTCCAACTGGTCATGGGACTAAGGAAGAAGCAGACTGCGTATCTGCTTTTTCACAATCTCCACAACTTTGGAACGGCCAGCAACAGTAGCACGGACACATCTGCTGACCCGTGTCGCACGGCCCGATCGTCGCGACTTGTTACAAGCTGTCGCACTGATCCGTGCAGAACGCTTACAAATTGGTGTTGAACCTAACGCAGTAGGTCGTAATCATGTTGTGTTCGTACAACTGAAAATGGAGATTGGCAGTTGTCTTCAAGAAGCAACAGACCCGTTACGAGTGCCAATAAGTGTCTCAATTGACCTTACACAGAACTGTATTGGGGTGTACCAGATTAGAGGACAACTCATATTGCAAACCTGTACTGGTGGATAAACGCGCTCCCCCACGCATGGCACACGTGATCGACAAAAACAAGCGTTCCACGGAACTATGGCTCCGCTACATTGTCATCCCGGTGGACTGGTGGATGCAGACGCACGCTGAGACCACCAATTAGAAAAGTGTCTCGTAATCCAAACTGGAACACCCTTTTTTTTTGTTTTATTTTTGTTTAAAGAGCTGCGCAAGCGTGGGACGGGAATGAGCGTTATCTTCGCGTACGGAGCACCGCCAGCAGTGTATACATCTTTAAAATTGTAAAATACTACTTTTCCGTGTAAAGACATTCACCCCTCGACTAACGCCACCTGCATCTTGGTACGCACTGTTTTTGCAACAAATGCGTCAACAGCTGCATGCCACTACGGTTCGCATGCTCGACATTTTCCAGTGGGCGTCTGCTGATTCTGTGGATCTCCAACTCGTACTAGTCAGCCAGAAGTGACTCTGCTTGACATGGACGAACGACTCACACTAAATGCGACACAGCGCTGCTTTCGCATTGTAAATGGCAAGATGGCAAGCGGCTTCCCTTTACCGACGTAGACCCATTCTCATGCATGTATCTGACCGACGCAAATACAGACCGTATCAGACATATAGGGGGTGACCACCAGAGCATCTCTACTCCTGTTGCATGGGCTACATGTTTATCTTGCAACGATACTTGCAGGCAAAACCTGTATTTTTTGCCTCGTTTCCCTCTGATAGGACGTGGCGCCTTTGGCCCACATGGAGGCTACGGCCTGCACAGCGAATCGAAGTGTGGATGTGCTATATACTGCCGCTTGTACGCTATTTTGAGGCACCCACGAATCACTTCGTGCGTTATCCTCGTTCTTATTCCCACATATGCTGAGAGAAACTCATTTTTTTGCCCTGTATCTCCCTGATAGGACGCGATGAGGCCGGTTAACGTACGTACCACGGCCCGCGCAGCCAACCGAAGTGTGGCTGTGGCTGTTCTACGTGGCATCCTGGTACGCTTTTTTTTTGGGGGGGGGAACCGACCCGGAAAGCGACGCCGGGGTATCACCCGGTACGTCCGGTAGGCTCTTCTGGACGCCAGTTATATCGTTTTTTGCCAAAGAATCCCGTCCGAATACAATCCGTGAATGACACAATAAATGTAAATAGGCAGCCTAGAATATATGAGTTGGCATTCCTTGACCCGGCACGGTGGTTCAAGAAGATATTATAGACGATTATTCGTCATTTCTTCTGTACGTGAAGCGGCTCAAGCTCCCTCCTCCTCAGTCGGCAAAGCTCAATTTCAGGTGTCTTGTGACAGCTCGCTTTCGCCACACTTTTTTCCACTTCGTGCGAAGTGACGGATTCTATTCGCGCCAGGGCCGTCTACCACAGTTTTTTCTGTCGTACGCTCTGGGATCTGGATGGCAGCAACGCGTTCTCAAACAGCAGCAGAAACGACGGAGTGCTACGGTGAACGCGGCGTTCTCTAACCACGTTGCTGGTCTCCGAAGGCTTCAGTTTTAGGCGTGACAGTGTTGCGATAATGCCTCCGTGTGCCATTCTCGCTCTGACGAACGAATGAAAAGGTATATGGCGGCGTCTTACTGAAGCAAAGCAGCCGCCACTTGCGTTAGAGGGAACACGCGAGTATGCCTGGAACAGGAGATATATGAAACGTGGGCGTCTGGATTTCAGACGACGTATCCGCCAGCACATACTTGCTTTCCACCTTTGCAGCTGGTCTGTGCCAGGTGTCCTGTTATTGCTGTGATGCATACGCAGCATCAGCCCTTTCTCTGCTGTATGGACACTGGCCACATATGAACTTGACGATCCGTCCGCGCAACTACGTATGCGTGCCGCGCATCCGAGAGCCAGCGTGCATTTCCCCGCAGCGCATGTTCAAGTAGTTTCACATCTATATGTTTCTGACCATCGTACCACCTTGTCGCAAAGGAAAGAATCTGGCCGCGTAACGGGATTAATAAGCGCGCAGAGACTTGCGTAGCTCCTTGTACTGGCCCCAACCGGCAGCCGCTGTATGTGCACTCGTCCTCCTTGTTCTCAGCTGCACCATTAGAAATGGCGCGCCATTGTGTAAAAGCTGCTGCAATTAAGGCTGCTACGCTGTTGGTCCCAGGCCTTCTCGTTCCGTGTCTGGGGGCTAGGCCAAGTGTCACTTCACTGACAGAGTTGGATCATGTGTTGCCGCCAGCAAGTGCAGAATACATGAAGACTTTGGTGGCTACGCAAGATCGTGCTGCCACTCTGCGTAGTAAAGCACTTGCTTTACAAGCTGAACTGGACTCATTCAATAGACGGATGCAAGCAGTGAAGAAAAGCTCGACAGGGTGCCCCGGTTGTTTCTCTATGCATCAGCGCCCACCATCAGAACTGATCGACGCCTTCACCGAATCTGCCCTATCGGAACGGAAAACACTGCAAGGTAGAATGGTACAACTGAAGAGAGAGACTGACATGTTATCCGATAAGCTGGCGACACTAGGTGGCCAAGCGCTAAGGATGGAGGCTGACATGCCTCGCCACCAGAGTGCAGCGCCGGCACTACGCGCCACTCTCCGGTGGCTTCGTACTGTAGGCGACACCCCCCTGCAGGACATTCCTACGCAAAAAAAGTCGTGAGTGGACTACAGAGACCCAGCCCGCGACAAACGAACAGCGCCAGCAGCGTCCTAGTTTCGACTGTAAGGCTGTTCATTTCACGCGTGAAGGGCATTTTAGTTTTTAGCGTCAGTCAGATACAAGAGGCAAATGGCGTGATGGGAAAGGAAAAGTTTTACAACCAGGTCGACATGGAGGCAGAGTGGCCCAACTTTTGGAGGTTGTTTATGGCCAGAGGGATTCCCTGTGGGATGAACACTCGGCACTGGACGGCAACATTCAACCATTTTGGTGCTGGGGTAGAATAAACTACCTTTCTGCTGTTCGTTAGGCGATTTCTGTCGCTGTACTTCTATGTAGACTTTTAAGGAGCACAGTCGAGAAGTATCGCGGCGGTCGATAGGTCCGATACTGCGGATACTTTCGGACTTCAACAGGATAATTCGAGTATGCATGGAAGAATCGTGAGCGGGCGGGCGGATCTGTTCTTCGCAGAATATACGTGCGAAGCCTCCGGAAGGGCACGGAGTATACAAGGTCGACATTTCTGCAGAACTCAGCTTCGGCATTCGGAATCTCAAAAATACTTTTCAAGCGTATATCGACGAAGAGGGAGATAATACGCACTGATTCAATGTATAATAGATCTGAGCTACCCAAGTTATCGTCCGATGAATTCGCCGTAAACGAGGCATCACGCCAACGGCAAGCGCCGCGAGTTTGCAGTGCAGGCGGTCCGTTGGAAAGGAAACTGGCCAGCAAAACCACGCTGCGCCGATATTCCTCTGTCCTATTAAACATACAGGGAACACGTCTGCATTGTTTTAAACATGCGCGTGTGTTAGTGTATCATATGCATGCCACGAGTAACCAGGCAAGCTCGCTCGCAGCCAGCGTCCATTCAGCAGTTTTGTGTAATTGTACAAAGAAGGGGGGTGGGATTCATGTCTTCTGTGTGCAGTCTGTCAAGTGGCAGCATTTTTGCCGGGTACGGCAGACAGTACACATTTGGGAAAAGGAAAAGGCGGTTACTGTACTTGTGCACCGTCCATCGTCTGGTGTATCTCCAGCTGAGCGGGGATGGGGTTTTGGCCAGGCCGGTACAGTACGCAGAAGAAGTCCGTTTTGTTTGGTAATGCAGCGTGGACCTCTGCATTTCATACAGCCTTGAAACCGACGTTTATACGTTTGAGGCCGCCTCTGCACTGGAACGTACGTATCAGTGTGAAACAGCTGAGGAGGCACTGCAGTTGGGGATTGTGAAGCGTCGCAGGTCAATGTGGGAGGGGGCGAGAAAACACGTCACCTGAAACTGGTGGCCTCATCGCTGCGTTTCAATCCGAGTGACCCGGACCTTTTTGGATGCAAGGGATTCGGCGTTTGGAAGAACTTTAATAGATAAGGTCAAGTTTGTTCTTTGATAGCCAGTTTGCGATGATGTGATCCCTCACACACCTGCATCGGGGTATGTAACTTGACCCGTGCATTGTGGGGTGCTTAGGGGGAGCCACAGCGCGCTTTCGCGCCTTCGAACGAACGCCTGTGATGAGTATTCTTCCGTGTACTGACTCGAAAACGGCCGTGGCATCTGTACCGCATCGTGTGCAAATGAGGACAGTGTCTGGATAAGTGGTGCTGCGCCCATGTTGATTCATGCGTACATCTGTATTAGCTGGGATGCATAAGTTTACTTGCTTTTGCGTGGCCGACGACGTTTTACTTCATGGAAATGGAAATAACGTATTGTACTCAGCGCCTTATGTCTCACAGCCAGAGATTTACTGTAGCAGCGAAAAGCGGCAACTGGGACACACCGCAACTACGTAGACCACTGTTAACACACAAAAGGAGGCTGTGCTGCAAGCGGAAACACGATTGATATGCAGTGGTTTTCCGGCAAAGAAAATCATGAATTAGGCAGCGCCAGGGCACAAGTTGCTTTCTTGCATGGCGGGAATCACCGACGGTGCAGGTCTACGTATTCTACAGTATGCCAATGACCAATATCATATCACGTCACCTTAACAGTCTGATGGCTGCTACCTAATCAACTTGAAAAGTGACGGTTATTTAGAGGGAAGTCTTCCATGGTTTGGCCTCCACGGACTGCCTCCTGTAAGTCCCAATCCACTGATGGTGATCTTGTGCGTATACGCAAAATACAGAACACGCAGTGTAAGTGGTCTAACAACATTGCGCAGAGATACGCCTAAGCGTATGACTCATTGGAAGGTGCACAGGAGCCGCTCTCTTGAAACGCGTGAAGGGCTCACACCTTGTGTCAGCCCCGAGCCGGGATTTCTGAGCGGCTGTCTTTGCCGTGTGTTTCACGCTTTTGATCCAGAAGCAGGTTTTCAGACGCCCACAAACCCAGTAGAATCCTGCCATAATTGACAATTTTTAGTCGCATCCATGCAGAATGTGAGTCGATAATATTTAAAGTTGGACGACAACGTCAGAGATCGACTTCGACACACATGCAACGAAGGCCGCTGTTGCACCATAAAAACTAACGTTTGAAGCCAGTATCCAGAGTTTTACAAAGTGGGGCACCTCAAAATATGCAGAGAGAACTAACATGCGTGCTAGTTCACACGTCCAATGTCTCCACCTCTTCCAATCCTAAGCCGTTCTTACGTGTACTCAAGGCGACACTGATGACTCCTCTATGCATTGCACTTGCTGGCAGGAGGTTCACGGAATTTTAAAGGCTGGACGTCAGAAGTGTCCCCTTCCATGTGTTTAGCAACCGGCGGCAGCGACCGAACGTATCCCTGTGGCAAGTCTACGTCAGAGAACAAGTGGATGGCTACACTCAGGTAGACGCTGGTGGCTTTACGGTGTAATAGCATCAGCAAGTGACAGCCGTGTGACTACAGTGGCTCAAGGGATTTGCGTATAAGCGAATGCATCATTGTGCAGCAACTTCTTGCTGGCACAATAATCTATTCACTTATATCACTGAATACTGCGCTGCATCTACGGCTGCAAAAGGGGTTACTACAGCAGATGCAGCAGGTACGCGCGTATTATTCGGAAGGAGACAGATGAGTGTAGCTGGATGCTGGATTGTTTGTGACGCATCCTTATACACAAATATACGTGTGTACAACTATCATATCTCCTCCATCTGGTTCAGTTGATAAGTCTGCCCGTCTCGCTGTGTATCTCTGCATCGACTAGTAATCCCCCGCAGCGCAAAACTGGAAGTAGCAGCTCAGAGAAAAGCAGCGCTACCAGCAACGCGGCTGACGAGCGAAGAGAAGCGTCGCGTCACGAAGGGGCTACACACTCGGCTCCACACAAATTTTTGATTGTGACGCAGCAAGCACCGGCATTGGTCCACGCGCATACCTTGCAGATTAGCGTTTCCTGTAAAGCACTGATTTTCAGGCGTCGTGTCCACCTACAACTACAGGACGTGTATCGCAGTGGTGCCCAACAAGTAACAGTCACTCCTGCCAGTCAGTATTCAGTTGACAAAGTACTAAGTCGTATTGGGGAGAACTACGTGACAACGCCAAGGGCAAAAACCGTAGTCGCTGCAACATCCTGGTGTCTACTAGTTGACAAAGTACTAAGTCGTATTGGGGAGAACTACGTGACAACGCCAAGGGCAAAAACCGTAGTCGCTGCAACATCCTGGTGTCTACTAGAAGTGTAGACTTGTACAGACCCGTTTCCAAACGTTTGATACGCGCGATCCATAAACAAAAGTTCTATATAGCCGTGGCTGTGCCACTGTCGTCCTGGTGGATTGGTGGCTGTAGGCCTACATTGAAAACAACGGTAGCAAAGAAGTTTTGTGATTCCAGGTGGGACACTTTTTCCTTTTTTCTTCGGAGCCGCATCTAGTGTGGAACGAATATGAGCGTATTCTTGCGTAGCTCCCCTTGGCCATCCACACGTACGCACTCGGCGCAGCATACGCTGTAAACATCTTTAAGGCTCATCTGAAGAAGCGTAGCAGCAGCTCTGTGGTCAAAGACGAACACGTCACCAGAGAAACGTTACATGGAAATAGCGTGATGTGTTCCTGAGCCAGCTTTGCAGGAAGACCTACGTGCTGCGTCGAGACCAATGAACGCATAACTTTCCGAATGTACGCCTTCCCCTGCTTCGGCCCTTCAACTAGTATCTCGCAGAAGTGAATCTGGGGGACGCAAATGGGTAACCTTGAGGGCGACATCGGGCTACGGATGTACTGTACATAGCGGCAACTCTTCTTACCCCCCGACACACCACCATCCGCACGCAAGGACGACTTCCACGTCTGGACGCTTTCACGCACGCGGTGTTGTTGAGCATTAGGACACCTCTGCAAGCGACAAAGTTGAGTGTCTTCCAGATATTTCCTTGCGTCGTCCAATTCTTACATCCCCCTCGTTGGTACAAATGTGTCTTCTTTCTACTTTGTTTTTGCCTTTTTAGGGTTGGACCACATCGTCCGCGCTGCATGCTAGTCAATCGAGCGGTGGCTTGCTACACGGCTTGCAGGGCTTCGTTGACAAGATCTAAAAGCGACGGCGAGGAATTAGTTTGCAGAAGTGTCTTCTAGGTTCCCGAAGTTGCCGTGCTCTTGTCTTTTACCTTACGCACGTTACGACGGTTTTCGGCAATAAATATCTTTTACAAAGTGTTAAGCGCAGCCGCTAGCCGCTCGTCATTGAATGCGGCGTCAGTTAAGGAAACAGATTCCGTTATCTGCGGCCAGTTCTGTTGTTTCCGTGTGACTATAGGTGTAAAGTTTTAGAAATAATGCTCTGGTATATCGGACGTCGCACTACGTCAAGCGGCTGGGACGCCCTCTTTGCCACTTGACAAAGTACAATGTTCAGCCACACTTCGTATCCACCGGCGTACGCCGTATGTTTCTTGTTTACGTCACGTGTGTCGACGCGTTTTTTTCTCGTCAGCTGTTTTCTCTGCATTCTTGGTCGATGGGTTCTCTCGGTCATCGGCGCAGGAGCACTGATGCGGGTACGCGTTCTTACAACACTGTCGAGCAGCGTTGGTACTTGCCAGAGCTCCTTCAAGGAAATGGGTGAACCAGACTGTCTGCAGAGACGCATTGATGGGTTTGGGGCGTAGGAACGGTACACGTGCAATTCCGTACTTCCGTAGACGGCCCTCGTGACCTACTGAAGACTCCTGCTTTCAAGGGAAATCCCGATTGTGGTTCAAGCGGGTCTTCAGGTGCAGTCGCCTGCAGTAAAAAAATCTTTTTTGCACCACGGCGAAGTCTTAAT
The DNA here is from genome assembly GCA_000727475.1 of Sarcocystis neurona. NCBI lineage: Eukaryota > Apicomplexa > Conoidasida > Eucoccidiorida > Sarcocystidae > Sarcocystis > Sarcocystis neurona. The sequence continues at coordinate 3,913,203 of KL647296.1, forward strand.
GCTACCATAGGGGCGAGTCTCTAGGGAGTACGCAACCGTAGAAGACAGTTTCGAAGCAGCGCCAGTGACTGTCTACATGCCCTGCGGAACTGTCGCTTCAGTTTGACTCTTCATACACGCCGAACAAACGATAGCATTATGCGTAAACGGGTTTCGTCCGCGCATTCGTCTATCCCGCTAGCGCAGGAGGACGTAGGTGGCGTGTCAGATCGTCGCGGACGCCGTAAAAGAGAGCTTTGTTTTCTTTGTTTTTTCAAGGGGCCGTCCACATTTTACTTCTCGCCTTGTTCATCCCAGCCCCCTTGTTCTGTACACGATGGAACGGAAGGGGATAGGACGGATGTCGAAAAAGAGACGGTAGCAACAAGCGGCGCGCGCTAGTAGTATTTTGTACTGGATGCGTTTGTGCGCGAACATAGTTTTAGTCAATGGCTGTGATACGCTTCCGGTGGCATGCGCCCAGTTTCGTCCGTCCCCCGCTTGTGTCGTCGGGACAATGGAACACTCGCTGCGCCCGTGTCACAACGCGCCGCAATTTAGATAGTAATTTCCAGTCGTTTACTGGTGCGCTACCAAAAGTAGTTTTTTAGTGTTAGGCTCTCCGGCCGCCGTCTTGAGGACGTTTGGTGTTTGCATCTTTCGAAGCTGCGTAGGATTTAGGTTTTGTATTTTTGCTCCATTTTGTGTACTTCGCGTGCCTTTCCTGAGCCATTTTCAGCTGCTTGGCCATTTGCTACCTACGTCATGTAGTTTTCCACCACCTTTCTGCACCACTGTCCTGTGATCCTTTTCTGCCAGCTCTTCTCCTTGCGCTTCTCGCTCTTCAAGGCCTGGTAACGATGACGCTTGCTGGCTTGTACTGGTGAGTGGGTGCAGCGAAGGTTTCATCAGCCGTTTTTCCGTAGAAATGGAGTCGACTGCTTATTCCGGTTCCCCTACCGAGGAGGGCGGTCCGCGGCGCCGCGCGGGCAGCAACGTTTCAACAGCGGACCGCGACGGATGGCAGAGCAGTGTCACAACCCATCAGTCTTCTTTGCGGCAGAATGTCTACAACGGCGTCGCTTCTGAGCCAGCTGCTCCTTGGCCAGCTGGCCCGTCTGACTCGGCCGCAGCAGCAGCTGGGACAACGTCAGTGGGGGGTCTATCCAAATCTGCTGGTGCGTCCCCAGCAGGTGGGCGTTTGCCGCGTGGGGTTTCGTTTATGTGCGACGAACCTTCGCCGGAAAGGTCGGCGTTGAGGGCAAGCGACACGTCCCACTCTATGGCGGATTCATTTGCCCTGCCTGCTGCTCGTCTTCAGCCAGCGAAACGCGCTGAGTCGGGAGTTGCTGGACCTCGGCGGACGCTGTCAGGCATTCTGCGGACGCAGACTACCGCGGGTCCAAGAGCGTCGTCAGCAGGGAAGGAAACGAGAGGCTCAACACCGCTGACGAGGGTTGACGGGCGGAGACAATTTCCCATGAAGTCCTACGCCTCTATGGCGCCGGAAATGATGGACGGGTTCAAAAGCAGCAAGAGGAGAGCGGAAGGGGGGGGCCGCCGCAGAAGTTCGTCGGTGACAGGCACAGGCACAGGGCCGTCCTCGTCGCGTCCAGCTGCTGCGAGGCGTTCTCGGTATGGCGACTGGGGAGGAGGCGGCGGCGGCGGCACGCCACCGGGCAGCAGCGATGGGGGCGGAGGAATGCGAGGAATCAGTCATGGGCGAGTCGGAGGGCACGGGGGGTCACGCAGGTGCACCGTCCACGTGGGCCACGGCAGCAGCAACGCGTTGTCAGGTTCTTCTCCACCAGGAGGCGGAATCAAGCATGGGCTCAGAGCAGGCGGAGGAGGAGGAGGCGAGGAAGCCAGCGTTTCCGCAGGACTGCTGTACCGGCGCAGTCGAGCGTGGCCAGGGCCATCTCGACAGTTGGGGGGGGGCATTCGAACGGTGGGAGGTGGCCGGGCGACGTTCCGCACTTGCAGCGACTCTCACTTGGGACCGCAGCAGCAACCGCAGTACCCGCGGGCGCGCAAGCTTCACCAGGACAGTGGCACAGGAGGAGGAGTTGTAGGGGTCGCAGGTTCCACGTCGGCTGCAGGAGGAGACCGCAGCCCCAACTTCTCGTATTACGGCCGGTCACGTTCGACACAGCAGTACATGGGCCGCTCGGCAGGCTCGCTGTGGGCTTCGCGGTACAGCTGGCTGCCTGTTTTTTCCGGCCCCCCCTCCTACGGGGCAGAGGAGTGGATTGAACAGGGCCACAGACTGCGGTGCTTCTGGAAGCAGCGCGTTGCTGACGCCACGCACGCGGCGGCGACCTGTGTGGCGAAGCACGTGCACGTCGGCGCTACATACGGGTTGTATCCGCTCTGTTCCGCGCGTCTGTTGATGTGGCTTTGTTTGGTCTGCAGTGTGTATTTCCTCTCGGTGGGACTGTGGCTCATTGTGGAAGACGAGAACTACTTGGAGTGCAAGCTGAACTACGAAGCGAATGGCCCGCAGAATGGCGGCTCCCGCTATTTGCTCGAGCTCATTCGTCCGGACATGTGTGCCGGCCGGGGCGGCGAAGTCACGCACTTGCCTGGCCCGGTTATTCATGTCTACGTGGAAATGGAGCACGTCTTTCAGAACGACGCCCAGATTCTGTGGAGTCGCAGCTGGCGACAGCTGGCAGGCGAGATCATTACCGACCCTGCAGAGCTGAAGGAGTGCGAGCCGTTCATTACTGCGGAAGTAGAGAACAAGACGAAGATTCTGCATCCGTGCGGGGCACTGGCGTGGAACGTGCTCACAGACCAGTACCAGTTTCTCGAAGGCCCGGAGGAAGACGACGACCAGCCCGCGCACACGGCCATCCACCTGAATCAGAGCCAGGCAGTGGTGCTAGGCGCTTACACGGGGTGGGAGCGGCTGTACAGAAACCCCTCTAAAGCAGACAGGGCCAAGTATAGGGACCGCGTGTACTTTTGGATGAGTCCGGAAGACAACGACATGCGTCTAAATCCGAATCTAGCCAAAGAAAACGCTCGCGCAGAACTCACTGCTGACCGCCTTGAATACCGCGAGGCCGGTGCCATGCTCGAGAATGCTCACTTCATCCAGTGGATGACGGCCGGGGCCCTGGGACGCTGGCGTAAGCTGTACGGCAGACTCACCGGTCCTCTCAAGCTGCCCATCTATGCTTACATTTCCTCTGTCTACGACACCTCTGCATGGGGTGGAAAGAAGGCGGTTGTTTTGGTGCAGCACTCGCAGTTTGGAGGACGCACACTTTTCCTAGGCATCATGTATGTCGTCCTCGGCTGCCTGCTCGTGCTGCTTTCTGTTTGGCTAGGCTGGAAAAGCTGGCACGGCCGTGTGGAAGCAGATGCGGCTGCTGACCTGCGGTGGCAGTCTAGAAAACGCAGCATGAAAAAGAGCAAGTGACCAGCAAGGCCGGGCGAGAGACGCCAAGGCGCGCCGCGCAAGCTGCTGCACAAAATCAAGAACGAAGCAGATGACACATGGCCACGACTAGCCATGGAAAGGCAAACGCGTAGTTTACAGTTTTTTCTAAAGTGCATAGAGCGTGTCCGCCTACACGGGGCGACGCCAAGAAGTAACAGCACCTAGATAGAATACACGGAACGAAACCTGCACGAATAGCCAACAGAAGCAGGTTTGCAGGCGTCTCCACTTTTCTGTCAGCAGAAGAGAAACAACAAACGGATGCAAATTTTTCCTCAAAAGAGTCCTCTAATGTGAAAGGCGACAATTCCGGCAGCTGAAGCCTTCTGGTTACGCACGAACACACAATCAAGAGTTGCTCGAAGGCGAGCGAACGGTGCTTTGTCACCTGATAGCAGATAACAGGGCTTTGCGGTGTGCATACACCGCGTCAGTGCAGAACCGTCTGTGAAGTACATGCGCGTGGGCTACAGCCGACGCGCTACACACTGAAAGAGAATAATATCGCCATTACTGCGGTCGTAGCGCTGTAAAGCAGGCAGTTCGAGTATAGCCTCTGCGTAGTCAAGAGACGCACGAGGGGCGCACTCGCACGCACCCTGCACAGAGAGTTGACTGCACACCGCTGCGACTAAAATTAAAGACTACGTTTTTTCCAGTTTCAGTCCCACGTAAGTCATCGTGGCGAGGCCGCATCATCAAGCCCGTCTACCTACGTACCTGTACGTTGAGGCCGCGGGCAATTCTTTGTCCCTCTCCATATGTTTATATATATACATATATATGTGTTTCTCTTCTCAAGAGGTACGTGTGCCAGTGGAGGAGGCAAGTGTGAGGTACTTCCGATGTACCCGCTGGTGACGCAGTAGGGTCACGAGCACAGGGTCATGCGTGGATATCCCAGTGCGTTTTGAGACGGTAAGCCGTTCTGGGAGTAACGGAGAGACACCAGGCTTGACTATTCTCTCTAGGGAAACTCGCAGCAGCCGTCCACAGTGCTTTTGACGTGGGATATGTAATCAAGCGAGGTTTTCTTGCACAGAAGTGGGCAGATCTCCGTCTGCAGAGATAGTGGTAGCGCCACGTGTGTTTGGCTATTTCTGCAGGATTTGCAGAAGTTCGCAAACACCGGCGAATGCAGTCAAAACTCTCTGTGTCGCCTCACCCCTGTTCGTCTCCCGGATCCTCTCTCCAGTCTTCCCTCCGTCTCTCTTTCTTTGAGAAAATTACTGCCACGCGTCTGCGTGAAAGGTGAATGTGCCCCGGATGCTTTGTCGCGTGTGCGTGTGTGTGATAGTCATCTTGAAGCGGGGTGATGTGACTGGCTGCGTATGGTACTTGCTAAGGGTAGGCAAGTGTGTGAATTTGTATGCGGTGGTTTATGCATTTGTTGCACGTTTTGACTACGTATTGCTCTACCGGAGGCTCCGCTACGTCGCGCCCTCATTAAGGTTTGTCGTGAGGTGCGTCGCTGCACGCGTTATTCAGTAGGGTGTTACTAGGGGGCTGCTTCCTTCTTCCAGCGTGGGGGGCTGGGACCAATTCGTTTTAGGAACTCGCGTGTGAGGGATTTTCCAGCAAGCAGTTTGCGATATTCTTCGTCACGGGGGATGAACGAGAAGGTTTTTTAGTTGTACTTGCAAACACAGGGTTCTAAACTTTCAGGGGTTCTAGTCTTTTAATGTGACAGAAACGTAGCTTAGGTTGGATGCACACTCGTGCCGACAAACACCGCAGTGTTCCTCTCCGTTAGAGTATTGTGCTGATACACCTTAGGCGAAGAAATGCATTCGTGTCGTGCGCCGCCTGGACGACAGGCGCGTCCAGTGGTTGTGCACTCCTTAGCGTGTGTTCACATATTTTTCTTTCGTATATCTATAGGTCTGTCGACGTATCTGTATAAACGTGTACACGTGTAGACAGATGGCATGCATGTGTACATTTTTGAGTAGGTGCGTGTGAAAAGGATGCGGGCGTTTGTGTGACTGAACTCACACGTGCGCACACGGAAGCGCGCAGGCGGCTGTGCAGACGCCCAATTTTGAGTGGCTACGGTGGTCTTTCGGACATCAAGGTATACGTTTGCACGTCAAGGTATATGTTTGCACATATCTGTACTATAGTATACGTGTAGGTGTATACATATATAGGCATAGGTATATCTTTAGTATACGTATACCTGTATACATATGTAGCCATAGGTGTATCTTTAGGAAGCCGTGCGTATCTGTCTGTAAGACAAGGTCGTTATATCGCTTAGTTTGCACGAGCTTTCGAAGAAGCTCTGTCTACGTCGGCGCAAGAAGAGAAAAAGGCTGCTCGAGGTAGCTGCGGAGCGCCGCGGTATTGGATAGTTTTAGTGTAGGAAGCAGGACTTTGATAACTCATGGAAATGTTACTGAAGTTGTAGTACTGAATTGTGTGCTTGTACAACTTGTAGACGCTTACTCGTATTGTCCTTTCTTCAATACACTTGTGCACACATATGTTCGCATACATGTATATATATGTATATACAAATATATATACAGTCGCGTGAACTCATCTGGACTTTGCTGCAAAGGGTGCTGGTCGTCGCGGGCAGCCTTGTGGGCAGTCAACATTTATATGTACTCAGCTGTGCGTGAACGTGTGTGGACAAAGATATCCACACGTAAAAAGTCCATAGGCAACGCAGCTTCCTGTGCGAGCATGAATTGCTTGTGAGGAGTGGCACGGGCTCGGGGGTAGGTGCATGCGTTGAGGCTTGCAAAGGTGGAAGTGGGAGGGGTACGGACAAGAATTGAATGATTAAGTGTAGAGATTGTGTTGGCGACGATTTATCTGTTCCTTGGCCGCGATATTGTTGTGTTGACAAGGGTGTAATTTTGACGTTGGCCAGGATAAACACCTTAAACTGGATTTCGTTGCGGTGCTTGTTGTGCCGCGTGTGAGTCTGTGTGTGGGCTTTCAATCCATACAGCACGAGGTAAGGCCTATTCGAACCACCGACACAACCGCCACTATGTTTTGTGCTTCGGACTGGTCGCCGCACTTGCTTTCGGATTTTTCTTTCGCATGCAGGTCTGTGCTGAAACTGCACTAGCGAATCTACACCTCTTCGGCAGCATTCGGCATGCTCTTCCAGGAAGTGATACGCAGACGTTATAGTAGAATTTCTGATGCTGCTTCCGAGTCCGAGACTGCAGGGTGGCACAACGTCCGAGGATTAGCGTGCGCTGCTACCGAGCTTGAGAAATGGGTCTTCCTCACGCACCTACGGTGCAACTAGTGTAACCCAACAGCAGCGCCTGGAGGCACTGGCTGGGTACGGCTGATTTTACACTGCTGTATGCACGAAACTGCTCAGACGAAGCTCACTTTTCACAGTAGAGCTGGTCATCAGGACTGCGTTGTAGCAGACCTCATTGGGCGTTTTCGTTCGCTATTGCAGGCTGTTAGTCCGCTGCTAACGACGTGGATGATTCATGTCAATAGTTCGTTGCTACATATGCGAATGGACGTTCTAGCTGCAACATCGACCACGATGACTGATAGCAATAGTTTCTAGTCACACACATTTTTTGGCTACACACGGGAATCAGTGTTCTAGTCGCAACATGTCTGTGGTGACTCATACCAGTAGTGTTTAGCTGCACACATAAATGAGCGTTCTACTTGCGACAACGACTACGACTAAGCAAATGCTCATCGTCTGCGGCGCTTTTGCAGTGAGGAACAGTATACGGTACTTTCGGTGGATCTTCCGCAGGGGGCAAACCGAAGTCACTGTGCCCCTGTACCAATCAGCGCGTGCGGCATTGAGTAGGCACGGAGATACGCTGCCGACACGCACACATTCACAGACACGTGTACACATAGTCATACGCACTATCCCTTTGCAGGTGTACTTTTATGTGAACATAGAGAATATAAATATCTCTACGTCCATGTACATGTACATATATATGTAAATGTTCACGCGGTCGTATCGATGCTCACGCACTGACTTTCCTTCGAGAGGAAGCATGTCAATCGCTAGGACGCATTCGACGGGATATGACAGTTAACTTTAAGAGGTGACTCTACGTTGTATGAAAGTATGCGTCGTGACAAGCAAATGCGTGGAACGCAGTAGAAGCAGTAGCAACCTGTGGATATCTTTGGTCTGCAACAAGTCGCAGAGTGTGGCGACTCGGTCGTGCAGGTGACGCACACGCGACACGGCAGTGAAAAAGGGCTTCCAGACGATTGAGAGAATCTATAACACCAGCAGCAGCAGCACGGAGAATGAGGGGAGCCTTGAGAGGAAGAGCTGTATCTAGCATAGCCCAACTGCTTCGCTTCGGTGCGGCCGAACCAGCGGCAGCTGTTGTTTTGGGAGAGGTCACGTCATATTCCTTCCGACTTCTGCCTTCCCTGGTGGGTGTCTCGCCCTGTCACAGGTGCTTGAGTTTCCTGCTCTTACACTGAAACGCTATTCTGCTCCTGCTCCTGCTGGGGAGGACGCCAGCTACGAGAGCATATTCGAAATCGTCCGTCCATGTGCAGCAAGCACCATATTTCTGACATTAACAGCAGCGTAAGAGTAACCCCCAGCCATGTGCTGCTCTGCTCCTCGGACGTAAGTTGCAGCACATCGACCATTCTTTTCAACACCGGTACCCGCATGCAGTATCACTGCTGCGGTGTTTAAATCCCGGTTTCTTCTGCTGGATCCAGGACTACAAGAGCGGTAAAATGCCGTTGTCAGGGGAGGAAGAGACCACTTTTGCAGAACGAGGGGCAGGACGTGCGAGTGCTGCTGTTAGTTTGCGCATTGTTGCACAATCTCTCCTGCCTGCTCCATACGTTACAGACGAAAAGGCGACACACGGAGAGTTGCAGATTGACACATTTTTTGTCGACAGAGCCACAGCTCTGCACACGAATCAGCCGGGCGGGAGATCCTGTTCTCTTTAGGGACACAGCTTTAGGGTACCCATACATCTGCATATGAAACCAGATGGTTATCTGCAGGTGTGCATACACAAGTACGCGCATACGTGTGTAGTAGAGGTGACTCTGAAGCATCAACGTGTACATGCAAATACTTGCGTGCGGCTACTTTAATCCAGACACAGACTCAGACACACATACACACCTATACACCCGTACATACAAGTCCACCTATATACATTTTCACGAGCAGACAAAAAAACAAGTCCAAGCTGTTTCTTCGTTTCTCCTGTGTAGGCGAACCGAGGACTTATCGGAATTCACACGCACGCCGAGGAAAATCCGAAAGGGAAACTCATTCAAGTAAACCATTTTGCCTTTCTTCTGCTGCTGGTCCCCCTCCACTGGCGTTAGGTGCCCTAGCGCGTGCGGCCGCTGCTTTTTGAGCTGCCGTAGGTCGATTCTCCCTCGCAGCAGTCTCCCCTGCTACGCGTGCACCTGCTCTTGCCGCTTTTGTTGTTGGCGGTGTTGCCGCCGGTGCAGCATAGCCTTAACAGGCACTGCAGTAACGCCCAGATAGCGGCAGGAAGACCAAGCAGCTTAGCTAGGCGTGCAGTCCCGCAAAAGCCACAGAACTCCATCTCTGCAACAACCGATCCAACGCAGTAGGCAGTTTCTCCTTGTACGTGTCAAGAGTGCAGATCCATTTATTCAAACACATCTACAATGTGGTGCACGAAGTGGTACTGCATAGAAATGCCTGCAGCACGTAAACGCTCCGCATCCACTACGACTTTGACCTATTTGTATGTGAATTATATAAGGGATATATGTAATATAAGGCTTCTGTCTATTTCATACCTATATCACGCACCTCCTAGTTACCGATTACTACCTTCATCCAGATACGTGTACGTCTCTCTCTCTCTCTCTCTATATATATATATATACACATATACACATAAATATACGTGCCTTAGACGTACGATGACCTAAACGTGTATACATATGAAAGTGTCTATACGTATGGACGTAAACATACATGTATAGATTGGTGGGACACTTGAGGCACACAGAAAGCTGGATAAGACGAGGAAAAGAGGACACTGATTGCCCTTCGAAGGCCGCGGCTGCGGTCACCTTCATCCACTGCTGCAGCGAAGGAGACAATGCACTTCCCTTTCGTAGTCAGCAGTAAAACTGCAGCTGAAGTTGTGGCGGTGTGTGACTGCTGCAGAGCCTGGAGAACTATAGCAGACCCATACACCAGCGAGCGATTAACAACACTGCAGCAACAGGGTAGACTGCAGCATGTACAGACGTATACACGTTTGCGTGAATACGTGAATACGTGTACGGGCAAACGTGTATATTTATGAGTCTACGTGATGTACGTATGTGCATACATATAGATATATGTGTGCGTGTGTGAACACGTATATATTTATTTATTCGTATATATATAGGTTGGTATACATTTTTGCATGTAAGTGCAAATATATATAAATACTCATGAGTGTGGACACACAAACCTATATACAGATCTACATCTATCCGTGTATACGGACATACACCAGGAAAGGGAGAGCTAAGCTAGGCCAAACATGCCAGGTCCACATATGAAACTGCACCACCAGACGTACGGCAGCAGCACCATCGAATGCACAGCAGCAGCAGAGATGCAGCTACAGCAGCAGCAGAGGTGGGCCAACAGCAGCAGCAGCAGCTACAGCACCAGTGGGCCTGCAATAGCACACTTCCGCTAGCAGTCAGAAAAGTACTACTGCAGCAACGTCACCACCTAGTAGATATTGCGAATCCAACAGCAGACGCAGGAGTTCCTCCTGAGCAGCAACGAAGTTGCAGAGCACCAGGAGGCTTTTGGTGGTACCGCCAGCGCAGAACAGCGGCAGCAGGACAGCGGAAGCAGAACAGCGGCAGCAGAACAGCGGCAGCAGAACAGCGGCAGCGGTCCTGGAACCGCAGCAGCAGCGAGGCTCCACCGCGAGCAATAGCAACGGTGCTGCAACATCAGCAGCAGCCTGCAGAGGCGTTCTCTCCTCAGAAGCAGTAGGGATCGCAGCAGCAGAAGCTCCCCCAGCGCGAATAAGCGTCTACGTGGCTGCTCAGCAGCAGTTATGCAGTCACACCCGCTGCTGCTGTTGCACGACTCTATGCTGCGCTGCTGCGGGAATTCTGTTCGTTCAGAATTAACATAGGAGGCTATGTGTGAACTTTTTTTGAACAGGCCTGCATACTGAGACGATAGGTGCGAATGCGTTATGCACGCCCGGATGACGAGTTTTTATATGCAGCAGCACGTGCGTGTCTACACAGGTGAACACGGAGAAGTACCATACACAAGCGATCTCTACTGTGTCCCTTTCCCCTTTCTACTGCTGCTGCATTTTGCTAATGCTGACGCTGAGTCCCCACGGACGCTGCTCCTTTGTTAGGTATGTACGCATGCGAGTGTATGCGTATACGCCGATACACGTAGATACAATGCGGATATCTCTTTCTTATCTACTTACACACACGTACACATCACAATTCTCTGCAGTACCGCTCAAGCGAATGTGGTGACATATATATGTATATACACATATACGTATATGTCTACACACCCCTAATATATATGTATCCAAATTTCGTTTCTGGTGCTCGTGGTGATGCACGCGTCGCAGCCTAAGGCCCAGAAAGAGTCGCTGTATCACCGCCGGTGACGCTGTGCTGCTTCTTGCGCTTTTGAGTTGCTGCGTCGGCTGTTAGCAGGCTGGTGCAGCAGCTGCTGGTGTTGCTGTGCCGCTGCTGGTATTGCTACCGGTGCCGCTGTGACTATTTCTGCAGCACCTTCTGCTACCTCTGCTGCATCTAATGCTCTTCGCTGCAGGGGTACCTCTCCTGTCTTTCGATTTATCCGTATTTGGGGATGTGTCGCTGTTGTGCAGGCTCCTCCATATGTCTTCGTGCGTAGCGTGCCTGTACAGGCTGGTGCCAGTAGCGAAGCAGCTGCCGCAGCACCTTTTTAGGATGTAGTTCCTTCTGCTGCATCACGTTGTTGTTGTTTTACCTGCTGGAGCTGCTTCGGGTACTGCTGTAGACGGCGGTGCCTTAGCTATGTGTACTGGTGCAGCTACGATGGTACGTGTTGTTGCTACGGTGGCTGCTCCAACTGGAAAATCTTCTTCTTTCCGACCCAGCGTCAATTGCGCATCTCCAGCAGCAGTACACTTGCCGCTCCGGAACATCTTCGTGCTTTCTCTGCTGCTGGTGTACCTTAAACATTGCCGCTGCTGCTGCCGGTGCTGCCGGGAGCACCGCGCCACCTGTCGCTGCTACGGCGGCTCTGCGCCGGTGGCAGCTGGTGCAGCAGTGGTACATCGCCACAACTCCGCTGCGGCTGGTAGTTGTGGCACAGGTACAGCTGTGCTATTGCTGGAGCTACTACCGAAGATTCGGTCGGCACAGCTTAGCGGCTCTTCCACAGATCTGCGACGTGGCTGGTGGCACTGCGGAAGACAGCGGCGACACTGTGAAGTGGCTCCTTCACAGTTCTCCAATGCTGCTGGTGCCGCTACGGAAGGTGCCGTCGAGACTGTGGAGCGCCTGTTCCACGAAATTGCGATGTTGCCGGTGCTAGGACGCAAGACACCGTCAACTTGTGAAGCAGCATTTCCAGAGGTCTGCGATGCTGAAGCGTGTCGATCGCTACTATGGCATCTATTGGTGCTGCTGCTGTTGTCACGGCCGCACTTTCTGCTGTTCTACGCGAAAGTCGTGCTGACTGCTACCTGCAAACACCATGCACATGCTTAATGTATCGTACACCCGAGCTGTAGACACACGTCAGATCCAAATTTATCAGTCTACGGTATGCATCCATTCGTGGCGCTCCGGAGTAAGTGTCGTGCCAAGCCCCGCAAAGCTAATTCAAAAACAGTGGTCTTGGTACATATAATATTTGGTATTGTCTTTTTTTCGGAGCCGACACCAAAATAGACGCAAGGCAGTCCGACGGACTAGTATCATCACCGTGTGTCTGGCTCTCTGTTGGACGTTACCGATGTTTCATGTGTATGGGGTCCAAGCTGTCGGGGGATGTTAATTTGTGAACGCGGAATCGCTTGACGAAGCACAAACTGCAGTATCTGCACTGGTCGTTGCTGCTCCAGCATGACTGTTATAGCAGTTTTGTAGAAGCAGTTCGACGTCTTTCGCAGTGTTTCATTGTCACTTCACCTGGCTCAAACGCCCTTCTCACCACGTGGCGAAGTAGAACATAAAAACACTTCGCATCAATCCGCTTTTTCAAATGTTTCCTTAACACGTCTCGTAACACCGCGACGTCCTACTCGGCAACAAGTCCTCTGCCGCATTGGAAACTTCCTTCTCTCGTCAGTGGGGCTATTTATATATTACGGTCGCCCGTGGTAAGGCATCTGTAAGGACGACACCGGAGCGCGACCTGCACAGCAGTGTGTAACCACATTGCACGCTGCTAAATAATTCTAGAAAAGGCTGGGTCAGGTAGATTCCTCACAACGACGCAGCGGTGTGCTTAGAGTCTAGGCGCAGCACTCTTGCGGTAATGCACGCGTCTGACCTTTTGCTTCTCGCGAGTCCCGTTACAAGTCCTTCGTATGAAAACTGTTCCCGTTGTTGCGTCGTGTGATGAGCAGCTGCCGGTACTTTCCCTCAGACAAACGTGCAACCATGTACGGGCTGCAAATTCGTCAAACGTCTTCGTTCGTAGAAATCCTGGGTGATACACCAACTTTCAAGTGCTAGTCACATATGTAGCTACTCTGTGGCAAGAGAACTTTAAGTACCTGAACACATGTGTTAACGTGTGCGGACCAGCCACACTGTCCTCCTATCAATCCTATCTGCGGGGCAAAAGCAGGTGCTATTTGTGAATTTGACTATATTCCTACGACTCTCGGATACGTACGCCAGGGATTCGAGTACCATTGTGTGTATACGAGCGGGGTATACGTTAGGGTCTTTTACTTTGTATTCGTACGACTCATGCAAGTAACGCCTTACGGTGGCAAAGGAACTTGGCATAAAGTACTGGCCTACAGTACTGGTGTAGAACTGTTGGATGCTTCACGGCCGCCGAAATGTGCGGACGCGCAGATGCTGGTTCCCGTTCATACCATGTGCGGGGCCTCAACTAGCCGCCGCTCCTTTTCTGTTAATCTTTCTTGCCCTCGGCTGAATCTTCCAGAATGTCAGATCACCGTCTGAGAGCTCTTGTGATTGCGGCTCTGCTGCTCATCGGGGATGTGCACCCCGTGAGTGGGGATACCGTACGCCTGAGCGAGGCCACAATAAAAGGACTGAACTACCGGTTGCCACAAGCAAGTCCAGAATACAATGCCGCTTTGTCGAGGGCACACGCTGAAGCTGCCTCGCTGAGAAGGAAAGCGCTCGTTTTACAAGCTGAAATCAGTACATTTAACAGACAGATGATGGAAGCGGAACGGGACGTGGCCGGATGCACCAACTGTACAGCTGGATTTCTACGGCGCCGGTCACGGCGTTTCGCCGCATTCGTTGGATCCGCCCAAAGACGGCGAGACGAACTGGAGCAGAAGTTGAAGGAGCTTAAGGAGGGCACAGAGACGCTCTCTGCCTCGCTTGCAGTTCTAGGTGGCTACGCGGTCAATAGGGAAGGTGACATGGCTCGCCATCAACAAGAAGCACCCATGCTACGCGACACCCTTAAGTGGCTTCGTGGGTTAAGCAGCAGTACCCTGTACAGGGTTCCTGAAGAGGCACCGTGATTAAAGAAAACCGTGGACGAGGTCAACATCCTGGTATTACCTATCAAGTGGATGAGCTGCGAACGTTAAGGAAGATGCGGCTTTCCAAGGTCCAGGCAGATATCGGCAGAGAACGACACGACCAGCAAGGATATGTTGTCGAACCACGTTCAAACTGAGGCATAGCGACCCGCACTTCGGAGATCCTAAGACGCAAAAGATTTCAGTAGAGAAACAGTGTTCAGTGTCGAACCGCAGTTGTCTTCCGCTTCGGTGTTGGGGCGGCGCGAGAAAGCGCATTTGCTCTTGATCTTTCAGTCTGGTAGTTTGTATTGCCTCGGATACATGAAAGCAGAAGAATGGGCGCAAATCGAGGCAGTCAGGGTAGTGAGGTGAACTTTGCTGTGAGGGTGGAGTGTTCGAGGTTAAGGCGTGCAGTGTGGCCACTCTTCCAGAATTACTGTGGAAAGGATCCTGGAGCCCCGCAGAGAATATACGACGACCCGCTGGAAGCTCGTGTACGTCTCGGGAGTATACTAGGTCAACATTTTCCTGAAACCCGAGACCGGTATTCAAGCACTCAAAATTGTTTCTCAAGTACACGTCGAATAGACGTGTGGAATAATACGCAAGTCTTCATTCTGTAGCGGAATTTGGCGGCACACACTATGGTCCGCGGCAACGGAAGCGTACACTGCGGATGAGGCTTCACGCCAGCAACTGGGCGCAGAGAATTCGCTACTCAGAAAGTCACAAGAAGAAGAAGTGTCTAGCAAAATGACGCTTTGCCGAGACTTATGTTCCCTCCCCAACATAGAGGGACGCGTCTCTGCACTAATGTGCAGTACATGTGGTACGAGTGACCAGGTCAGCTCGCTCGCAGCCAGGGTCCATTCTGCAGGTGCACGTAATTGCACAAAAAGGGGTGTGAGTTTTACGCCTTCCGTGTACAGTCTGCCAAGTAGCAGCGACCTTGCTGTACACAGCAGACGCGTACGTGTGCACACGCCTTCGTCCTCTGTAGCTCCCGCTGATCAGCTTTAACTGCTTGCGCCGGGCCTGTGCACTACAAAAAGGTAGTCGATTTGTTTTCCATATTGCATCGTGGGCCTATGCACTTTGTACAAGCTCACAACCGACGTATATATGCATCTGACCGCCTTAGCACTGGAACACACCAGTGTGAAATAGAGGCGACGACACCGCAGTTGGTGAGTGTGACGCGCCGCACAGGTGAATGTGGGAAGGGGCAAGAAAACACCGCATCTGAACCTGGCTGTCTCATTGCTGCGGTTCAATCCTAATGATGCGGACCTTTTTGAATGCATGCTATTCGGAGTTTGGGAGAAACCGCAACATATAAGTGCAGGTGCGTGTCTTGATTGCCCGTGTGTGAAGATTTGTTCCCTGACACACACGCGTCGGACTGTGCAATTCGGTCCGTGCCGGATGACGTGCGTAGTGGTTGTCACAGCGCTCTTTCGAGCTTTCTACAGAGCGCGTTTGACAAGTGTTCTTCCACCACTCGAAGACGCCCGGGGCATCTCTACGGACGTGTGTGCAAACGATTACTGTGCGTGGAAAAGTAATTATGAGCGCGTCTTGAATCATGCGTTACCTGTACCAGTTAGGATACAGAAGCTTACTTACTTATGCGTGATCAACGACGTTCTAGTTTATGGCAACGGAAAGAACGTCGGGTATTCTGCGCAGCATGTCCCAAAGTCATCGAGATCTAGCAGCAAAAATCGGCAACTGGGATATACCACAGTCTCACAGCTCTAGCGCAGCGCACAAAGGCGGGCGGTGCTACTAGTTGAGGGGGAGTGGTCTTCCAGTAGAGAAAGTCCTGAATTAGGCAGCGCCAGGGCATACGTTGGTTTCTTCCAAGGCGGAATGACCGACGGTGCAGGCCTACATAATCTACAGTATGCCATTGAACAATACCATGCGATAGCACCTTAACAATCTGATAGCTACTAGCTAATCCACATGAAAAGTGACGCTAATTTAGAGGAAATTCCTGCCGGGTTTGCACCCCACGGACTGCTTCCTGAAAGTCACACTCCACTAATGGTAATCTAGTGCGTAAACGCAGAACACAGAGCACGCAGTGTGAGTGGTGTAACAAAATTGCTCAGAGATACGCCTAAGTGCATGACACATTGGAAGGTGCACAGGAGGCGGTCTTTTGAAAGCGTGAAGGGTTCATCCCTGGCGTCAGCCCAGAGCCGGAATTTCTAAGCGGCTCTCTTTGCCTTGTGTTTCACGTGCTTGAACAAGAAAGACGTTAATAGACGAGCACGAAACCCAGGATGAACACGCTCTGATTCACAGTCTTCGAATAGCATCCGTGCAGAATGTGAGTCGATAATATTCAATGATGGACGGAAACGTCAGGTGTCGACTTCAACACATGTGCAACGAAGGCCTGTTATGCACTACAAAAACTAACGGTTGAAAGCAGTATCCGGAATCTTGCAGATCGGGGCGGCTGAAAATATACAGAGAGGACTACCACGTGTGCAAATCCACACGTCCAGTCTCTGCCCCTGTTTTAATCGTAAGCGGTTCTTATCTGTACTATAGCCGACACTAATAACTCCTCTACGAAGCGCGTGTGAAACCAGGAGGTTTGCGCCATCGTAGTGGCCAGACTGTCGAAATACCCCAACCGCTGCGCACAAGAAGTGGTGGCAGTGACCGAACCTCTTCTGTCGCAAGTCGAAGCCAGACGACGACTGGACACCTACACTCAGGCCAGATGCTGGCGGATTTCATGTGTAATGACACCACCAGGTGACTGTCATCGGCTCACAGTCACTTGCACTATTTATAACCGACCTGCTCTAAAGTTCAGTATCACTTCTCTCTTGATAGGACAAGTGTACATTCACAGCAATGTCTATGGCGTTGCGCGTAGACATGAAGAAAGTCTTCCTACAACACAGGTGGTGGGTGTCCCCACAGTGCTTGTGAGGAAGGTAGCTGAATGCAGGCGACTGCTGGATGGTTTACTCTGCATCGGTACGCACAAGTACACACCTGTGGTCCATTCTATTACTAGTCCGTTGTCTGGATAGATCGTCGTCCTGCATTTATGCGTTGAACAGTCCCCCCGAGACCCGAGTAGTCGAAGAAACAGCTCAGGATTGCAGCTGTTCCTGCAGCACGCCTACCGCGGGGGGAGCAAAGATACCACCACACGAGACCAACAGCATTTAACGTCCAGTTACCACCGACGAGTACTCCACTGAGTTACGGGACGCGGTGGAAGCCTGACATACCATCTTCACAGTTTCGTAACAGTCAACAATAGTAGCGTGAATACTTTCAGAGAAGCGTACCACACAGCCCGATCGTCGACATTTGCTGTTTGACGCAGCATGCGACTCCACCGACAGGCGCACAACTTTTTTTGATTGGCCTTTCCTGTAACGCACTAATGCATAATCGTTTTGCATTCCTACACCTGAATATGGAAATTCGCAGTTGTGCCACCAAGAAACAGATCAGCTCCTACAGTCAGTGATTCTCTCCATCACGATATAGCCAAGCTTACTGGGTAGAACTGCCTTATAACTCACAAGGACAAGCATCACAGCAACCAGGCTACAACCTCTTGCCGTCTGCTAAAAGGTAAATTTTGCATAGACGCCCTCCCAAAGACCTGATACGTGCGATCAGTAGAAACGAAATCCTGAAAGGCCTGGTTTTGCTGTGTTGTTGTTCTGGTGGACTCGCGCGTGCAGCCACACGTATCGGATAGGGATCTAAAAGTGTCTTGTGATTCCACCGAGGACAGTATTCCCCACTTTTGCAAGTTGCATTACAAGAGGGAACCTTATCCTTGCCCGCGTACGTGCTTAAAGTGACACAGGCTACAAACATCTCAGAGACTCAGAATTGGATGTCTAAAAGAGTACTTCTGTCGTAAAGAAGAAATCCATCCCTCGACAACGGCAACGCGCGTTCTGCGTTGCGGCGCGCCTCTTAGCCATCTTTAAATACAGTGCTCCGTCGTCTCGTCTGCACGACCCTTCTAGTGTGTCTTTCACTTTGCCGCTCGCGAGCTGGGACACCGGAAGAAGTGAACTTGTTTGATGTCGAGGAGCGACCACGAACGCTACATCCGCATGTTTGTGCACTGTTAATAACGCCCAGTATCCGTACCCTCCGGAACAGCATCATACTTATATGTCTGGACGCTTTCTTGCACTTGAAATTGTTCATAGAAAAACCCCTGCCATCCACAAACCTCAGAGTCGGCCACACGATTCCATGCGTAGCCTGACGTTGCATATCCTTCTCGCTTGCGAATCCGCGTTCTTTTCTTTTTTGGGTTGTCTTCTTTGAGTGGGGCTCCCAAATTTCACATTCGCCCTGCACGCGAGCCAGTCGACTAATGGTTTGCTACACGGCATTGTATTGTATTCTCGGATGCTGAAAGTGATGTTGAGAAGCAAGTCTACCGGAGATTTGTCCAGCTCGTCCAAGATGTCACGCTCTTGTCTTTCCTATGTGTCGGTCAGGTCTACTTTTGACAAGAAGAATGTTGAGCAAATTGCCGAGCGCTGTCGGCAGCTGCTTACCCGTGTGTGTGAAATTCATGTAAATCAGCGAATTTGCAGTGTCTGCGTTGAACTGTGGTGTTTTTACACGTGTGCTCCAGTACATCGGAAAAAATAATTTTCCGTTATCTAGTCCGTTCCACTCCGGTCACGTGGTTCCGGCGCTTTGGTCGCCATCTGTCATGCAGCATTCTCCCAATGTTTTCTGGTGCGTATCGTGGACCACTGGGGTGGAGAGGTTTTGCGGCGTCCGCGCTAAATTGAATTTTGTTACAGTGCTTGTGTAAGCCTTATGTGACTACGTATTGTCGCCTTTCCATCTACTATGCAGCGTGAGATAACAGATAACCGCGCACTACCGCATTTTATGCTTTGAATAACTAGCCTGCACACCGCACCTCTTTTTTTCAGAATCTCGTTTTTCGCCCAGAGCACGCCTGCATCTTTTATAAATTGCACTCGTGTGTCACCTACACACCACCAGCAGCACCACTGAGAGGGAGTGCGATTTCGGGGTGCACACCAGGCTGCAACCGACACATCGAGAATTCTGAGTGCCCTGTCCGAAGGCAAGCGTGCAGGAGGTCTACCCTTTCGGAAGGTTGGCGTGAGTGTGCGATGCTGCCGAAAGCGTCCCACGTAGCACAGTATCGAAATCTGACAGCGACGCGCGTTCGTGAGGGCGATACACCGGAGCGGCCAGATTTGGGCGCCTCCGTTCTTCTTCTCTGCAACAAAGTTTGCCGCTCTTTATATGATTTGAATGGCGCACAGTATTACTGTCTCAGACCGATGTGAACGTGTGACGCGCCTTTGAAAAAGCTGACAACCGGCCACCATGCAGATATCGCTGATGAACGCTGTCAAGATCTTGCTGTTACGGCAGGGAGACAACAGTGTTGCTGGACGGAGGATAGCGGGTGCCATTGATGCGGGTGACTTGCGTACGGGAGCAGGGTTCCTCCCGCTTGCTCGGTGAGTCTCCGAAAAGGACGGTCACACATGGGAAGGGTTCCTTTGTGTTTTCTCTCCAACGGCGTGGATGTAAAAACAGAATGCATGTACGCTCACGCTAGAGGAGGTGGAAAGGGGATGCGTCCCGGCAGATCACACCTTGCCTTTTTTCTCTGCTACATCCTCCGCCGGCGGTACGGTCACGTCCGTCTGCGGCTGTTGTCCTTGCAGCTGCCCCTTTCCCTCCCTATCTGTCTGGCTGCTGCTGCAGCTGTTCCTGCTGTTCGTGTGGTTCAGAGACCTGCTGCAACTGCTGTTGCTCAGTCGCAGCAGGCATCATGATAGCGGCTTGAAGACCGGCGGAGGAACTCAGCAGCTGTGCGAGCTCCTGCACCAACAGCAGCACCAGCAGCAAAAAAGGCCACAGCGCTCCGCCGCAACATTTCCTGCACGGTTTTCATCAGCGACTTTCTTCGTAGACGACACAGCGCACACATGTATGCGTACCTCTGTATACAGGCTCTCGTGACGCACTACGACTCTGACATATTTCCACGTAAATTATACCAGTGAAATATTGATTAGGCACGAATACTAAGAACACCTCCGAACGAACACTTATCACATATATACACGTGTGCATCATCTAGGGATGCTACTGTGTGGAGACATGTATATATATATATATAAATTCATCCATATATATATATAGATATATATATATATATAAAGAGATATATAAGACGCGTGAGTCAGCTAGGAAGCTGAATAATAAGACGAAGAAATGGATACAGATTTTGTTCTGCCTTCCTTCTGATTGCTGTTGCTACGATTACCTGTGTCCGCTGCAGCGGAAACGTAGCCGCTTCTCCAGCCGATTTTTCAAAAATGGAAGGAAATTGCAGCTGAGCCTGAGACAGAAGGTGACTGCTGCAGAAGGTGAAGCGCAGTGGCAGACCAGGAAACAGGAGCTATGCAAGAAAGAGACGGCATCTTAGCAGAGAGCAGTACATTCATACCTACATACATCTGTGTATACATATATACACGTATATATGTATATATTTGTATGGAAAGGGAAAGTCAAATTAGACGACAACCGCTTCGTCCAGCTATCTAGTCCTAGCATCAGAAAGACAAGGGTATTGGTGGTGCCCAGCAGCAGCCACATGCATGCAGCAACAGCAACAGGTGTTGTAGCAGCAGCAGCAGCTCCAACAGCGGCGCAGCAGCAGCAGCAATGGCAAGGGGGTCCGGGGGTCATTCGCAACAGTAGCGTCCACCAGTCCCCAGTGCACACGAGCGTATGGGTTAGCAAAAATAACACCAGCAGCAACAGCAGGAAGTAGGTAGAGAAGCTGCAGGAGCAGCATCAGGCAGATACGCCAGCAGCGGAGCGGACGTATAGCGGCAGACGCATCCTGCACGTCATAACGGCCCACCAGCAGCAGCAGCAAAGACACAGCAGCAGCAACAGGAGACGTGCAGCAACACCACCAGGAGAAAAACAACAGCACCGGCAACGCGACATTGCGGCAGCACCAGCAGAAGCGTTGCTGCAGCAGCACCAGCACCAGAAGAGCAGCAGTATCGGCAGCAAGACGTTGCAGCAGCAGACGCGTTGCTGCAGGAGCATCAGTAGCAGGCTGCCGGGGCTCTCTACGGTCACCAGTAGCAGCTTTCTTTTGTTATGACGACCAAGCGTCTTCACGACTGCTTATTTTCAGCTACGCAATCTCATTGCCAGCTGCTATTGCGCAGTTGCTGAAGTCCAGGAACGCAAAACTGATTTACTTGGACACACGAGAAGTTTCATTTCAACAGAAAGAGTCGCACAGAGAACAAAAAAGTCCGCACGCATTTGCTCTCTACGACCGCATGCAGACATGCTTTCTAGACGGCCCTGCGTAACTTCGGAGAGGGGGTAAAAAAAAGTTTGCCTTCTACAACATACACTAGCTCGTCGCACACTTCTACTTTCTCTTTTCACCAGCAGCAGCACGCGCACACATGCCCCTTACACATGTAGAGACGCAACAACGACCCCGTGCACACAAGCGACCTCTGCTGCTTCAATTTCGTTCTTTCCTTCTGTTGCTGCTGCGTTCTGCCGCTGCGCTCTCCTCCTCTTGCTAGTGTCTCTCTGCCCGACGCGCGATTTCTCTTCCTCTTGCTGCCTGCAGTTCGCTGCGACTGCTGCTGCGGGGTTCTCATGCAGTCACTGCTGCCCTTTGCTGCTGCAGCTCTTCTTGTTGCAGTTTACCACGTCGCCGCGAGCAGCGCCTGCTGCTGCTCCTTCTTTTTCCTGCCGTCCCTCTGGCCGCTGTACAAGCTGCTCCTCCACCCCACAGCAGCGGGACCGGCAGCAGCAACATCTCGGCCCGCAGCATGCAGCAGCAAATCCAGCTTGTCAAGTGCCGCCTGCTGCAGCTGCCTTCGAAGACAGCCCCCTGGGTGCAGCGGCGCAGTAAAAGCTGCAGAGAAGCACGACCCACGAGCAGCAAGACCACTGGTGTGCATGCGGCCGCAGAGACAGGAAGCAGTCGCGGAGTGACAGCGGCACAGGACGCCCCAAAGAGAAGCAGCTCCAGCCGCGCAAGCCAGTGGACGCGGCAGGGGCCGCAAGACCTGCTGCGTTTAGCAGCAGCAACACATACCAGCAACCGCAGCAGCAGCAGTGGACTTTACGCAACGCGGTCGCAGCGCTCGTGGAAGAGAGAGAGCAACAGCAGCAACAGCAGCACGGGAGACTTGCAGCGGCAGGAGAGGCACGCAGGAACGTAGAGAAAGCGGGAACATTGCGGACTGTCGAATTCGACAACAGCAGCAGGCGCCGCCACGCGTATACCAGGTGCATCCATGCTGGTGTTGCCATCAGCAGCCAAACGACTTGCGGCTGGGGGAGGGGCACTGCCGTGTGTATGCAGCGGCACCTCCTCGTGTGTAGAAGCGTAGCAGCGTCACAGGATCAGAAAGGCGAGCAGGCAGCCGCGTCAGGAAGCAGAAAACTTCGAGACGTTGCAGCAGTAGCAGCAGAATCGGCGACGAGGCAGGTGTTGTCGAGGAAGCAGCGCAGCTGCAAATGACGGCAAAGCTCCCGCGAATGCGGCAATGAGAGCAGCAGCAGCGTCACCGGCGCTACAGACCAGCGCAGCAGCAGCAAGGCAGAAAGAGAGCGGAAGCGGTACCCCACATTGCCACACAAGCGAAGAGCGGTCTGGCAAGCTATCCAGCAGCAGCAGCAGCGTCGCAGCAGCGGTCGAAGAGAAACCGACAGCCCCACATTTTCTCTAGATGCAGGCATATTCCGCAGCAGTCCCTTCAAAAAACGGCAGCAGCAGCACCACCAGTCTACCAAGAGAACAGCAGCAGCAGCAACGTACAGGTGCGCACCCCCTACAAAGGCAACAGACGTGGACACGGGCGAAGCAGCAGCAGCAAGACAACGACGCAGCCGTAGTAGCAGCACTGGGAGACGCACTCAGCAACAGCAGCACACCCCCAAAGAGAATAAAACAACATCAGCAGCAACACTCGGCCACATGCACCAACAGGTCGAGAGGTCCCCCGCAGCTAGAATAACACATTCGTCCGTAACAAGGCAGCAGCGGAGAAGTTGCAGCAGCAGCAAACAGCCGGACGCATATCGAAGGAGCAGCGTCTCGGCTGGCAGCCGCAGCAGCAGATGGGGAGGAGTCGCAGCAACAGGAGCAACAAGGTAGAAGCGACGCTAACGGCCGTTGCCATGGCCGCCGGAAGATACAAAAGCAGCAGCAGCAACACTGCGGCAAAGAGGCGAAATGACGAGCTTTCGACGCAGCAACAGCGAGGAGAGATACCACACACCGACACAGAGAAGAATTACCGAGGGGGATACCAGCAGCAAAGACACGTTCAGTCAACAGCGGCTACACCGCAGCAGCTGAAGCAGCAGCAGCAATGGCAAAGCAGGTTAGCCCACAGCAGCAGCAGCGGAGAGGAAGGAGGAAGGCACACAAAGCGGCAGCAGCAGCACGTGCTGCGAGACGCTGCACCAGTCCGCGGAGTTACTGCTGTTCCTATTCACGTATAGACACGCAGAACTAAAAATATGTGTTTCTGTGTAGACACGCATATACACGTACACAACTGCACCGGTAGCTACGCATGCACCTGTACGCTTACCTGTGTATATACAAACATATAAACACATACACATATACCCACATATATGTACACATACGTAGACACACTTAAAACAATACATTTATGTACACATACTTACAGACACATATATATATGTACAAGCCAGACGGACGTTTATACGTGTATGTTGACGCCGTGCTGTAGACGAATCGACATTTTTTGCAGGCGGACAAAAATGCCTTCCCGAACGCAGAGGAAAAGAGAGAGAGAAGTGGACGTAGCCAACAAAGGCCGATAGACACGGATGGAAAAGAAGCAGACAAGCATGCGCAGAGGAGGTCTGCTGCAGGGACATGAAATATCGATCAGTCCACGTGGGTGGGTGGCTGCTTGACCGTTGCACGCGCGTGCGCCGCCCCACAATGCAAAGGCTTGCATCGCGGCCTGCGGCAAACGAAGCGCTGCAGCGGCATCAATCCGGTGTCTGTACACCCCAAGACGCAAGATTCCGCGTTCGTGAGGACCGTCGCTCTGCATACCACGTTCGCTTGGCACTGCTGCTGCCGACGCAGCAAAGAAATCGAGAAATAAAATCGAGGAATATCAACGCACGGGCGTCTGTATGCAGTTCCTGCCTATCGCTGCTGCCCGGGCAAAAAGAAAGTCCGCAGGCGAGGGGAGGGGAGAAAGCCTTCTCGCTATTGCAGACGGAGTCTGCAGGGGCGTGAAGTCACGCGTGTTTGAATGGGGTGTACGTACACTCGCAGGACACTGCGTTGTGCGGGTGGGGGGCCTCACACAGGAAGCAGCGCAGGAAAACTCACCAGCAGCAAGATCGAAGCCTCTTGCAAACGCAGCCGGAGAAGCCAGAGCGGCGGCGTCGGCGCTGCTGCTGCTCCTGTTGAGGTCAGCAGCAAAAATCCGCACGCCGTCCTGCACGGGGCATTGCAGAGACACACGCAGCAGCAAAACAAAGTCCTGCACTCCGCTGTCACCGGTAAAACTTCTGCTGCTGCCGCGCCGGCGTCCCTCCTGCTGTTGTTGCAGCTGCCGTCTCACCCGCGCTGCCTCTGCTGCAGCTGCCGTCTCATCGCTACCGCTGCCGCAGCTGCTGCTCTCTCCTTCCTGCTGCTGCTGTCGACCGCATCCTTCCTGCTGCAGCACCTGCCTCCGTCATGCGTGCCGTTGCCGCTGCGGCAGCTTTCACAGTCGTCGCTTCAGCAGCAGCTGCTACCCGTAGCATTCCTGCTGCTGCAGTTGCAGCTGCCATGGCTGCTGCTGTGATTCCTGTCGCTGCCTTCCTGTCCTGCGTGTCGGTCATCGTTACGGTTGCTGTTGCACCTGCTGCCCCTGAGGGGGGGTCGTTGTTGCTGCTGACTGCACCTTCGCTGCTGCTGCTGTTGCTACGCTGCTACGGCTGCTGCTGGAGCCGGCGTCGGTGCCGCTGCTGCAACATTCGTCTCCGTCCGTCCATTGCTGATTCTGCAAGGCTGTGGCGCTGCCTCTGGGCCTCAGTATGACTGCAAAACCTTTGCTGCAGCAACTGCTGGTGCTGCTCTTGTCTGCGCGGCTGCCGCTGTCGCTGCTGCTGCGTGTCGGGAGCTACTACTTCTCTGCTGCGTGTGTCGCGGCTGCTGCAGCTGCTGCGTAAATCGGAGAACTGCAGGGGGCAGCAGTTCCTTACTTCGAAAGACTCTTCCATTTCTTGTAGAATCAGCTGCTGCATGCGGTCGCGGATGGCCACCACCGCGTCCGTCTCCTGCAGCAGCAACACAGCAACAGCTGCAGCACAGCAGCAGTAACAGAGCGGCAGCAGCAGAGCAGCAGCAGCGCAGCCGCAGTAGCAGAGCGGCAGCACCAGAGCAGCAACAGCAAAGCCGCAGCAGCAGTGCAGCAGCAGCAGCAGAGAAGCAGCGGCAGAGCAGCAGCAGGGGCGTGAAGAAGAAAGAGGACTGCAGCAGCAGACGCAGAGACAGACGCAGCAGCAGACGAACGTATAGAAGCAGCGCAGCAGCAGCAGGAGAGAAGCCACTGCATAGGTTAAAGCTGTCGCGCTGTGCCAGGATGACACGAGTAAGATTATTGCCAGTATATACATACGAGGGCATGTGTGGGTGTGTGTGTGTGTCTCGACGTGAAGGGCAGCAGGCGCATGTAGAGACAATCACGCAGCACAGCGCACGTTTCTCTTCCATTCTGTCCGTCTCTCCGTCTCTTTCTCACTTCTTCCTTTTGTCCGCTACGCATGTAGACACACAGAGATATCCACGTGCGAAGGGAGAGACTGCAAGTCTCTGTAGACGGGAAGATCTACCCGTGCGCATGCACAGAGGCGAGAACGAAGACCTGCAGCCGCAGAACGAATTATCCTGCAGCGATATGAGAGGAAAGGAAAAGAAACAGAAGCAAAATGAAGAGGCAAAGGAAGAGAAAGAGGCGAAAAGAAGAAAAGACTTCTTACGGCTCTAAGGCACTTTCGACACAACTTTCGACACGCTTCCACACGCGCTGCATCTGGCGCTGCTGCTGGTCCGCCTCCCGTCGCTTCCTCCTCTGCCTCCCCCTCCTCCTCGTCCTGCTGCTGTTGCTGCTGTCGCTCTTGCTGCTGTTGCTGCTGTTCCTGCTGCTGGAGGTAGGAAGCGAGGGCAGCAGCAGATTCGAGAAGAAGGCCGCATGTCGACGGCGAGCTGCTGGGAGAGTCAAGCAAATTCCACGAGGACTTCAGAAAACGGACGACGCTCTGTAGCGCTGGCGAGAAGACTGCTGCTGTACACACGTGTGTCGCAGAAAAGCCGAGCAGCAGCGACAGCAACACGTGAGCAGCAGCAGCTGCGGTGGCAGGTCGCGTAGGACGCAGCAGCACAGCGCCGGAGCAACACCGCAGCACATTCTCGCAGCAGCAGCGGCAGCACGTCGGAACAGCAGCAGCAGCAGCAGCGCGTCACTTTCCCCCTTCCCCCCGCCTCCCGTTCGCCGGAAGGCAGCAGCAGCAAGTGACCCGGCCCAGACGTTATGGAAGCAGCAGGAGCAGCAGTAGAAGTCGTAGCGACGGCGACGCGTATAGGCTACTGCAGAAGAAGCAGCAGCGACAGAACCCACAGCAGCATTTCGAAGACGCACCAGCAACGGCAGCAGCAAGTCTGAGCAGCAGCAAATCTGAGCAGCAGCAGCCGCAGCAGCAACGGCAGCAAATCACAGCAGTTGTAGCGGGGTGTTGCACCGGCAGCAGCGAGCCAGCAGGGCGAGAAACACGGACCCGGAAGGCTGAGGGGTAGCAGCAGCAGCAGAGGCCCAAGCAGCGGCAGAGAGAACAACTGCTGCTGCTGCTTCGAAAGAAAGGGAGAGATACGTCAGCAACCGCAGCAGCACCAGCAGACGAAGCGTCGCCAACAGCAAAAACTCCCGCTGCTGCTGCTGCTGTCTTCATCCGTCGAGCGTCGCTTCAGCAGCAGCAGCAGGGATGCGAGAGTGATACACATACAAATATATTGGTCTATATTTGTAAAAGGAAATTGACATCCACGCATGGGTGCATCAATATCTATCTACACACATATATATAGAGAGAGAGGGAGGGGGACATGCATATATATATGGGTGTGTATATGTATGTATATATATGTATATATGGGTGTATCTATGTATATCTCTCTACTTACCTGTGTATATGCATACGCATATATCGGTGTATTTCTCCTCTTTATCTCTCTCTCTCTCTATATGTCCCTATATACGTGTGTATGATTATCCATATATATGGGTGTATTTATATATATCTGTCTCTATGTACAGATGTGTATATGTGCATTCATATATATATGGATGTACCAAAATATCTCTATCTCTATCTATCTGTATATATATGTATATCCATATACATATGAGCATATCTGTGTGTATATCCTTCTGTATCTATAGGCGTATATCTCTATCTCTATACCGGTGTACCTCCCTCTCTGTATATATATATCCATATGTATGCGTATATGTATATCCACATTTATGGGTGTATGTGTATCTCTCTCTATACTTTTATGTGTTTATGTATATCCATACATCGTTGCATCTATCTATCTATCTATCTGTCTATATATATATATATCCACGTATATGGGTCTACCTATCTATCTATCTATCTATCTATCTGTCTATATATATATATATATCCACGTATATGGGTCTACCTATCTATCTATCTATCTATCTGTCTATATATATATATATCCACGTATATGGGTCTACCTATCTATCTATCTATCTATCTGTCTATCTATCTATATCTATATCTATCTATCTATCTATATATATATATATGTGTATATACGTATATATGTATATATAGATATATCCATGTATATGGGTCTATCTATCTACCTACCTACATCTATCTATCTATCTATATCTATCTATGTGCATATACGTATATATGTGTATCCATATATATGGGTCTATCTATCTATTGATATCTATCTATCTACATCTATCTATGTATATCTATCATCAATATCTATCTATCTATCTGTCTATCTATATATATATATACGTATATATGTACATCCATGTATATGGGTCTACCTATCTATCTATCTATCTGTATCTGTCTGTCTATCTATCTATCTGAATCTATCTATCTATCTGTCTATATCTATCTATCTATCTATATATATCCATGTATATGGGTCTATCTATCTATCTACCTATATCTATCTATCTATGTGTATATACGTATATATGTGTATCCATATATATGGGTCTATCTATCTATCTATATCTATTTATCTATATCTATCTATCTATATCTATCCATCAATATCTATCTATCTATCTATTTCTCTTTCTCTGTGTATGTGTATGTGTATATGAACAGATATAACTATACACATATACGTATATACATACATGTGTGTATAGAGGGACGTGTGTATAAATATGTGTATGTGCGCACGTATACTGCATGCTTGTGTACAGTAGACTCGCAGTGGAAGCAGCAGCAGCCGTGGAACTGCCCAGGCAGAAGTGAAGAGGAGGAAGAGGAAGTTGCTGAAGAGAAGACGAGGAAGAAGAGAAGCGGAAATGAAGGAGGAGAACCCAGGAGACATGCAGCAGCAGCAGCAGACGAAGAAAAGGCGGGAAAGGAAGAGAAGGTATACCGTCGAGACGAGGAAGGGCACGGGAAGCAGCAGCAAAGAGCGTCACGGCAGGCGAACGAGAAGAGTGCTGCAGACGATGGGAAGCCCCGGGCAGGACAGAAGGAGTTCGAAGGAGAGGTGAGGAGAAGACGAAGACGACGAACGGACGGAAGACGAAGATGAGGAAGAACGGGGAGAAGGGAGACCAACGAAGAAGAAAAAAAGGCAAATCGGAGACGGGGAGACGAAGAGAACGCAGACGTAAAAGGGAAGGGGAAGACAGGACAGAAAGAGACGAAGGAGAAGAGGAGGGACACCAAGAAGAAGGCAGGGGAAATGAAGGGGAAAGTGAAGGATAACAGAAGTGGCGATTTTATTTTGTGGAGAAAAAGTGTCTCACTTAGAAATTTCCTTCGCGCGGGACTTCGGGAGAGACAGGCAACGCGGGGCAGAGCTGCTTCGAGTAAACAAACCGACCTCACCACCAGCTCGCTGCAGCAGCAGCAGCAGCAAAGCAGCAAAAGCAAAGCAGCAGCAACGCTGACCTCAAGCCGCAGCAGCAGGAGGGAGCAGCAGGAGAGAGCAGCAGGAGCACGCAACAGGCAGCAGGAAACCCAAACACGGACGGTGACGCAGCAGGAGCAGCAGCAGGCCGTCAGAGAGAGCAGCAGCAGCAGCAGCAGGCGCCTCGCGACAGCAGGCTCGTCCAGCAGCAGCAGCAGGACAAGAGGGGGCGCCTCAAAACCAGACGCAGCAAACGCAGCACGCGTGTCGCAGGAACGAGAGTCGCAGCCGCAGGTCCACGAGCAGAAGCAGCAGCAGCAGCAATGCCATAGCAGCAGCAGCAGCAATGCCATAGCACCAGCAGCAGCAATGCCATAGCACCAGCAGCAGCAATGCCATAGCACCAGCAGCAGTAGTGCCATAGCACCAGCAGCAGCAATGCC